>PVJI01002378.1:0-127952 GCA_004026765.1 Micronycteris hirsuta
ATTGGTTTGAGATCCAACCTCCTTTTTTTCCCCTATTGGTTCCCTGTAAATCTTCCTCCATTATCCTTATCGTATTCTTCATCTGTTCAACTATTTGCGTCCACCTATTTTCCAGTTTTGTTAACAATTTGATTACAAGCATTTTAAATTGCGCATCTGATAGGTTGACTATGTTGTCATCCATTAGTTGTAATTTGTTCTGTTCCTTCATTTTGGCCATTTTTATTCTTTTTATCTCGGTGCACTTGTCAGCTGGCAGATGCCTGCGACCTGGGTCTCTTTTTGGATGACGTTGCTTCTGGGGGCGGGGCCTGGGAGGAAGCAATGGCGGCTCCCGATCACCGTGGGCTTCCGTCACTCCTCCTCTCCCCAGCTCCCCACCGCCTCCTCTGCCAGACTCGGTTCTGCTGGCTCAGCCCTGGCCTCTCTCCGGCAGCGTCGCTGGCTTGCGGGATTCACCCGTTGTTTGGAGCCACGCCCTGTTCAGGCACTGGCGGCCTGAGTTGCGGCGTAAGTCGCGGCATGAGTGAGACCCTCCGTGAGCGATGCTTCCTCCACCCGTTTCTGCCCCGCTTACCGGCCTGGATGTTCGTCTTCTCCTACCTCCTGGGTGTCGGACTTTCCTTCAATTTGATTCTGTCCGTTCTGGTTGTTTAATTTCTCGCTACTGCATTCATTGTATAGACATTCTGGATGTGCGGGCAGCGAGTGCGACCGCCTACGCTGCCCCCAAAGGACATCTTGATTGCTTCTGAGTTCGGGTAATTAAGAATAAAGGTGCTATAAACATTATGTATGTAGGTTTTTCTGTGGACATAATTTTCAGTTCATTTGGGTAAATACTAATAAACATGATTGCTGGATTATATGGTCAGTACATGTTTAGTTTACTAAGAAACTGACAAAATGTTTCCCATAGTGGCCGTACTATTTTGCATCCACACCAGCAATGAATGAGAGATTTGTTCCACATTCTCATCAGCATTTGGTGTTGTCAGTGTTTTGGGTTTGCACTATTATATTAAATGTGTTTGCACTATTATATTAAGGTATCTGCATTTATTCAAAGATCTATGATATGGAGCAACTTTTCCATGCTTACTTGCCATCTGTATATCTTCTTTGCTCAGGTGTTTGTGGAGGTCTTTTTCACATTTTTGGAGTTCTGTGTTTGTTATTGTAAGAAACTTTTGTATCGAACAGAATACATATTGTATATATTAAATAACTGTTCTTTATCAAATAGATCTTTTGCAAATAATTTCTCCTCTGTAGCTTGTGTTTTCATTAACAGTCTCCTTCCAAGAGCGAAGTTTTAAATTTTAGTGCATTTTATCAATTATTTATTTCATCAATCATGCCTTTGATGTTACATCTAAAAATTTATCACCAGACCTGATGGCATCTAGATCTTCTCCTATGTGATATTTCAAGAATTTTATGGTTTTGCACTTTACATTTAGGTATATTGTAACTTTTATTTTAGGGGCGTAAGGTCCGTGACTAGATAAATTTTTTTGCATGTGGATGTCCAGTTATTCCAGCACCATGCCTTCAAAATACCATCTTTGGTATATTATATTATATTTGCTCCCTTGTTAAAAATCAGCTGAATATATTATATGAGTCTATTTATGGGTTCTCTATCCTGTTCAAGTGCTCTATTTGTCTACTTTTTTTACCTATTTTATACTGTCTTAATTACTGTAGCTTTTTGTAAGTCTTGAAGTAAGGTAGTATCTCTCTTTTTACTTTATACTTCTTTAATATTGTGTTGATTATTCTGAATCTTTTGCTTCTTTATATAAACTTTAGAATTGGTTTGTTAATATCCACAAAATAATGTTCTGGGATTTTGTTTGGACATATGTTAAATCTATTAATCAAATTGAAAAGAACTAAACTGACATTTTGACAATACTAGGTCTTCTTACCCATGAGCATGGATTATCTCTCCATTTATTTAGTTCTACCTTGATTTCATTTATCAGAGTTTTGTAGCTTTTTTTCATATAGATCTTCCACATACAGAGCAGGACAAATACAGGTTTACAGTTTTTTTGTGCAGAAAATAACACAATAATTAATAAATAATAATATAAAAATAAATTATTTTGTATAATCACAACTGTAAACCTACTTTGCCTCACCCTGTATTTTGTTAGATTTGTACCTACACAGTTTTTGAGAATTGCTAATATAGATAATACTGTTTCTTTTTATTGTGAATTTCATTTGTCCATTTCTTGTATATTGACAAGTACTTGATTTTTGTATATTAACCTATAACCTTGCTATAATTACTTGTTAGTTCCAGGATATTTTTTAAAAATGTTTACTGATTTTAGAGAGAAAGGAAGGGAGAGAGAGAAAAAAGGAATACTGATGTGAGAGAGAAACATCATTTGGCCTCCCACACATGCCCTCAACCAGGGGACTGAAACAGCAACCCAGGTATGCACCCTGACTGGGAATCAAACCTTTAGCTCTTTGATGTATAGGATGACATTCCAACCAACCAAACTACATTGGTCAGGACTCCAGGAGCTTTTTGATAAATTTGTTTTGAATTTTCTACATAGACAATCATGTCATCTACAAACAGTTGTTAATTCCTCAACATGTGTACCTTTTATTTATTTATTTATTTATTTATTTATTTAATTAAGTGCAGTAAACTGTATTGTATAGATTGACAATATTCTATTGAAAACATGTGGTGAAAGGGAACATTTTTTGACTTGTTCCCAAAGTTAGCTGGGAAGCTTCTAGTTTCTCACAATTAGGCATGATGTTAATTATAGATCTTATGGAAATGTTCTTTATCAAGTTAAGGAAGTTCCCCCCACTAGTAGTAAGATGGGAGCTTTTATTTTTAATATTTATTTTAACTTTTTATCACAAATGGGTGTTGGATTTTGTCAAATCCTTTTTCTGCATCTATTGATATATTCATGTGATTTTTCTTTTTGTATCTTTTTAACCTTTTGATATAATGGATTATATTAGTTGATTTTTTAATGTTAAATAGCTTTGTACATTTGTTAACCCTACTTGATCAAGGTGTATATTTCTTTTATGTTATTTTTTTCAATTTGCTTATATTTTGTTGAGAATGTTTGCATTTATATTTGTGAGATATACTGGCCTGTAGTTTGGTTTTTTGTTGTTTTGTTATGTCTTTACCTGGTTTTTATATTAAGGTAAAGTTGACCTAATAGGATGAGTTAGAAAGTATTCCCTTTTCTCCACAGCCTCACCAGCACTTATTGTTTGTTGATTTGTTTGTGATGGCCATTCTGACTGGTGTGAAGTGATATCTCATGGTGGTTTTAATTTGCATCTCTCTGATGGCTAGTGATGCTGAGCATCCTTCATATGTTTCTGGGCCATCTGTATGTCCTCCTTGGAGAAGTGTCTGTTCAAAGCAATTTATAGAATCAATGCAATCCCTATTAAAGTACCAATGATACATTTCATAGATATGGAACAAACATTTCAAAAATTTATATGGAAATTTATATGGAAAATTTATATGCCGAATAACTGCAGCAATTTTGAGAAAGAACAAAGTAAGGGGGATCATAACTGATAGCATACTGTATTACAAGACCACTATAATCAAAACAACCTGTTACTGGTGTAAGAACAGACACATAGACCAATGGAAGAGAGTAGAGAGCCCAGAAATAAACCAAAGTCTCTGTGGTCAATTAATATTCAACAAAGGCTGCAGAAGCAGAGAATGGAGTAAAAAATAGCCTCTTCAACAAATAGTGTTGGGAGGGCTGGACAGCTACATGCAAAAAAAAATGAAATTCAATCACCAATTTACACCATAAACAGAAGTAAATTCAAGGTGGATAAAAGACTTAAATATAAGTTGTGATACCATAAAGATCCTAGAGGAAAACATAGGCGGGAAAATCTCAGATATTCCACGCAGCAATATTTTCACTGATATGTCCCCTAGAGCAAGGGACATAAAAGAAAGAATAAACAAACGAGATCTCATCAAAATAAAAAGCGTCTGCATGGCTAAAGAAAACAGCATTAAAATGAAAAGAGAACCAACTATATGGGAAAACATATTTACCAATGATACTTCAGACAAGGATTTGATCTCCAAAATATATAAAGAACTCACATGACTCCACTCCAGGAAGACAAACAACCCAATTAAAAAAATGGGCAAAGGACTTGAAAGAACACTAAGGTTTTAATAAGAAGAACAAAATTTGTTTTCACCGGTATAGACTCACATTACAGTATGTGAATATTGATAGCATTCTTTCATCTATTTTTTGTACAGAAGTTGGTCTCTCTATATATAACCTAGTAAGGCTTCGATAAGTAAAATATAAAACAAAAACAACAAACAAAACTCTCCCCATAACCCTCCCCGCATAAGAGACCCCTAGCCTATTAGTCTGCAGTTAATTTTAAATTCTGAAAGACACTACAAGCTCTAAACTTATAGTAGTGCTGCCCATACACAAATATGTGGTGAAGAATCTAGTAAAACAGCCCCTTTCAAGGAAGCACTGCAACAGTAGAATTGTGCAATATGGATGTTTCTTACTATAAGGAAAAAATTATGCATAGCACATTTTCATTCATATTTTGTAATGCAAAAATGTACAAACATACTTAACCAATTAAAGAATAATAAACAATTTGAATGTATTTGATAAGTATCTTAAAGCCGCTACATAGAAAAATGGCAACATTTACTCAGATTATTTACGTTATAATACCTAGAGTAGGTACACGGCTACAAAACTCAAAAGAGAAAGAGTACACTTGAAATTTCTCCATGATAAAGATCTAGCAACATGACTATATAATGCTGTTTTATCTCAACTACTTCTGACACATTCCTTTTTAGTCTGCGTTTTTATGCAGTTCAGAATAGTCTTTATCATAAATATCTTTTACTAAAAGAACCCATATGAGCATATTTTTCAAGGTGTTTCAGTACAATGTAGTAGATGTGTACCAGACAGGGCTATCTAGAACTAGAGCATTCTGATTGCAAATAAAAAACAGCCTTTTTCTATTTAAGATTCTATGGACCTTTAGACAAATAGTGTTCACGTATTTTCACAGAACTTGTAGAAGGAATGGCAGGAATGACTGTATTTTCAATTTATTTGAATACTGCCTTATTGTGTTTATGTTTTCTTTCTTTTCTTTTTTTTTTTTTTTTTTTTTTTTTGTAATTTTATCTTACCTGTTCCACGTAAAGAAGACATTTGGTATCAAAGGCATTTTTCCATTGTTAAAGGATTTTTTTCCAAAGCCTAAACCCAGTGACAAAGGAAAGTCTTCAATGTTGTTCCACTGTTTTCAGGCCCAAATACTAGTGTTCAAGTAGAACAGGGTATTCAGAAGAGCTACTGGAGAGTGAGCCTAGTTGTTTTATCCTCCAGAGATCATCTTCTTCCACTTAAGGAAATAATTGATCCATCTGGTAGTATGCTTGGTTGCCAGCTTTGAAGGGTTTTATTCAATTCTTGCTCAAATGTCTTGTATCCTGGATTGGTAAATATTTTGTGTTTTTGATTGCTACCACATAAGCACTTCTGTATGCCAAGGCAAATATAGTAGATACTGTCTGGTGTACAGCTTTCTCCATTGGGCTGGCAGTTCTCATTGACAAGATGAGTTAGCCTATAGATAAGCACAGATGTGGTGTGAGACAGCAGATCCTCTTCTAACTTTTCTGATTTAGGAGATTTTAGCTCATCTAATACCAGAAGATCTTCATCAAGTTGCCTGGTTTTGACCCAGTGTTTCCATGTATTTACACCGTATGCATATTCGAAAGGAAAGATGTGTTATAAATTGTCAGAACTATCATCATGAGACTGATGTCCTGGTATAGCTTCTCTCTTGGCTCTCTTTTTTCAGATTGAGGTCTAGACTGTTTCTCATATTCTTCTCCAAAAACAAGTGGTAAAAAAATGATGCTGTTGAATTCAACTATCAGCTCCTGCTAATTTTCTGCCTGCTGGATCTATTTCTCATTGAAGGGTATTGAAGTCTCTATAATAGTGGATTCATCCATTTCTTATAGTTGACCAGTTTTTCCCTCACATATTTTAATGCTCTGTTGTTAGGCAACTACACGTGAAGATTTGTATGTCTCCTTGGAGAGCAGATTTATCCTAATATAATTACTCATTCCATTTTATTTGTGATAACTTTTCCTGCTCCAAAGTCTGCTGTGTCAGAAATTAATAGCTAGTCCTGATTTATTTCAATAGTGTTAACATGGTATATCTTTCTCCATTGATTTACTTTTAGTCTATATATACCTTTATATTTAAAATTAATTTCTTATAGGTAACATAGATTTGTATCTTTTTTTTTTTTTGACCCACTGGACTATCTTTGTCTTTTACTTGGTACATTTAGACCTTATGTTCAATTACATAGTTGGATTAATATCTACCATATATATATTACTTTCAATTGTTGCTTGTGTTCTTTGTCCCTGTGCCTGCCTTCTACCCTTCTCTTGTATTTTGCATTTTTAATTGAGCATTTTTAATTATTTAATTTTCTCTCACTTACGTACGTTATACTTCTTTTTTCTTACTTTTTAAAAGTTATTCTCCTAGAGTTTGAAATATACTTTTACAATGTTTGCAATACATTTAAAATCCAAGTCTACTTTCAAATAACACTGTACAGTTTCATGGGTAGTGTCAGTATCTTACAATAACAAAATAATACTAATTCCTTCTTCCTGTCCTGTATGTCATTGCTCCCTTCCTTTTCATTTGTACATATGTATACATTAATTGCATGCATATACATAGTCATATACAATTTAATTCATACAATTTAATTGTTACAATTATTATTTAGAACAAATTGCTAACTGAAGTATTTTTGTTGCTTTTGTTTTATCTTCACTTATTTCTTTCAGGTGTTTCTTTTTCTTTTTTATGTAGATCCAAATTTTAGATGTGTATAATTTCCTTCTCCGTACTTCTTTTTAACACTTCTTGCAAGTTAGGCCTCCCAACCACAGATTCACTCAGTTTTACTTGCTGAGTTCGTCTTTATTTCTCCTTCTGTTTTGAAGGAAAATTGCACAGGGTACAGAATCCTAGATTGGTGCTTTTTTCTCTCTCTCTCAACATTTTAAATTCTGTTTTATTTTTCCTGGTGGATGTTACTAAAGGTTGGTCTGTACAGGGACAGGAATAGAGAGATACGTGGAAGGAGGGAAGATTGGAGTGGTGAGGGGTAGATGCAGACAACTGTACTCTAACAACAATAAAATAATTTAAAAAAATAAAAATCATCTTGTCTTTAAAATGACTTTGGCTTTTACTCTGTGTGAACCAGGGAGCCAGTAGAAGCTTCAGAAGGGACATTGTCAGGCTCACTCAGGCTTCTTTCTTGTAGACCAGGGCAGTGGCAAGGATGAGAACAGGAAGACTGAGAGACTGAGTTTTAGAACTGTTGTGGCAGCAGTGAAAGTGATAAGACATGGTTGAATTCTAAATATAATTTGAAGACAGAATCAAGAATTGTAGACAGATAAAATGTATGGTATGAGAGGAAGTAATTAAGACTTAATTGAAAGTTTTTGGACTGAGCAAAAGATTTAGCTAAGCCAGGGACTCAGCTGAAAGTACAAGTCTAGGGACCATGACAGTAGTTAGATTAGTTACTTCAATTACTATATATATACACACAGATACACACACAGATACACATATATAATACATATATTTTTATGACAGATATATAGCTTAATAAATACAATCTTCAAAAATTCTTTTTTTTTCTTTTGGGAATTTTTTTTTGTCTCTCTGTCCATATGATAATATGGTTTATATGTTTTTTTTGGACAATATTATTTTATGATCTTCAAATGGTTTTTATATTTTGTGTTTTGGCTCTCTATTACTTTTTCCTTCTTTCAGTATCAGTATATTTTATCCAGAACAGTAACATTTATATTTTGTTTATGTTGAAATGGAATTAACTCCATCATTGTAAAACACAAAGGCATGACCTTTCTTATTTTATACCATTAATGAATCTACTGAATTTTTACCAGTTTAATCACATTTATCCCACTATGATCTTTTTCTTCTATCACAATTCTTAGTAAAACAAATATTTTTTTGTCTGCCACTCATCCATACATCCGAATACTGTCTTTCAGTATCCCATGTTCTCCTTGGTTTCAGGAGAATCATATTAAACTGGAAGTAAGTTGATTAATTTTACTGTGTGAAGGAAATTGCTTTAAACATAGGATTAACTCCAGCCTCATACTCTTTTTTTCTTAGTCAATAAATACAGATTCACTAACCATATGAGACATGGAATGTTTAGGTAGCATTTATAACTTACGTAGTTTGGCATTGCTAAGTAAAACATTTTCATATATACCCTGTGGCATTTTTAAAACCACTTCCCCAATACACTAGTTCATTTTGCACCTGCTCTTTTCACTTGAGCTTTTCGCCAGCATGCAGAGCTGGCGCTTGACTTGGCCTCCTCAGTGTGCCTTTCCCCAACTCAATTTCCATCTCCCTCATGGAGGCAGAAATGCAATTACAAGGTATGAAAATATTATTATGCAGCCTCCATTCTTCCTCAAAGGGCCACATTTCACAACACATATCTTTTTAATATCCATTTTACCTCTACTGTCTCTTCCTAAAATTTTCTTCTTTTTTTCTAATCATTTCCAACAAACTGCACATTCATTCTCCAGACTAGGGGAGTATTACACAAATAATCTCTCTATGGAAATCCTAAACTAAAAGTCAGTCCTATCGGGGACTGGGAATTATTTCAATTGGCTATCTGAATAAAATTATTCCTCAGGTGATTCAAAAGTTTAATCTTATGGTTTCAAGCGCACAGTCTGAATGTCTGACAGTTTTAAATAGGAATGGGAATAAAGCTATTTTCTTGGATCAGATCAGCCTCAAGTTAGCCATGCCAACTTTCATTAATAAATGTTCTCAAAGTTTTGCTATCTAAGCTGTTTCATTGTTTTTATTTCTGTTTTTAGACAATGCTCATTAAACAGGTGGGATTTGAAATATAAAGCCTATGTGAATTTAAAGGTGTCTCAGGAGCATAAGACTACAACATTATAAAAATGTCCCCAAACTAGGTCCTTTAGTGTTATATACATACTTCAACAACTTTATAGATTTTCAATAAAACTTTTGATGAACCCTAATTTTAATGAAAATCTTATATTGCTATTATTGAAAATAAAGGTAGAAGACCTTACTCATTATTTGAAAGAAATTATGAACAGGTGCTTTATTACATAATTTTATTAAGTGTTTAATCAATGAATTATTAAAACAGTATAGTTTGTAATGCCACCTAGTGGATATCTGAGTGAAAAATGCCTCTTGAGTATAACCAATGTATAATATAAAACATATGCAAAAAGAATGTTAATCTACTCTTCCTGTACGTTAACACTGCTTCCCCCTCACCTCTGTGTATATATATATATATATACACACATGTATATATATACACACAGACTTAGTACTTTACCTTGAGATATAAAACATAAAACATTTAAAGTCATTAAGATGGAAAAAAAAAGAGTGTATGTATGCCTGAGAAATTTAAGATTTTTATAGGTGCAGAATATTTTAATCAAATCTCAGAGACTATAGGTCAATACTTGGCACACTTAATTATAAATAAGCCATATGTGAAGATGATTAAAATAACTAAATAGCAAAATATATAAAACTTTAGGTAGTATGTAGGTAGCAGCGAGTAATGAGTGGCCGGAGGGGAAATAAAGCAGGACCCCCATTATTACAATCTAACAAAGAACTTAAACAAAAACAGGGGCCTGGAAACAAAAGGAATACAAGTCTCACTGATTAACCTAGCAGTCCTGAGCCTGGTCCAATAAGATTGCCAGGTGTTCTAAACATCACGAGCAAAATTGTGATAGCAGGAGAGGAGCCCTTGGAGTTCTGTGTGTACCGTCTCCACAGCTGGGAAAGACAGCCTTTGACTGTGTATTAATCCTACTGTCTGGCGAAGGGGAGGAGGAAGGAGAACCTAGAAGCCAATTAAAGTGTATAACCTTTGAACCCCAATAGTCATTGCACTTTGATTAGCTGAGTGCCACTTGTAGACTCAGCTCAAGTGTATGGAATAAACTTAGTAACAAAATAATAACCTTATTTCCTCTATTTATTTCAGAAATTTGCTCTCATTCCCACTATATGTGTCTGTCTTTTGCTTGAATTCTTCTCTTGTGAGTGAGGCAAGAACTAAGGAACAATATGTAAATATATATATAAAATATATTATATATACTATATATAATCTCATGATAATATATAATATAATATAATAATATAAGCAATAAGTTGTTACTAGTTAAACCTTTCATTTTTAACTCCCTATTAAATTGCTTGGATAAGTACAATATAAACCTGTGATTTGTAAATCTGATAGTGTACTGTAATTCTTCTGATTACAATTCTCTGAAGATAAGACCCAAGAATGTCTATTTCTGCAAACCTACACAAGTTATTATGATACACAAGAATGACTATAAATGCTGTTTTAAATTTTTGTCTAGACTGACACTAGTGTCTGGATTGCCTAAAATGGGACAAATGAAATCTAATACATAATATTGTCTTAAAATGTTTTTTTTGTTTTGTTTTTGTTTTGGTGTATATGAATGTAGCAATACTCACTAGTTCCACTCCTCTGTTCGTTTTAAATACTGGCACACCCTATAACTCTGTCTCTTTGCTTCTCCTCTCTTTAAAATTTCCTGGGATCACATATTTCATTTCCATGGTTTCAAATACCACATATATGTTAGTATCTTCAAAATTTATGTAACAAATTCATACCTTTATCTCGACTCCCAAATCTGTATCAACTGCCTCCTGAATATCTCTATAAATTTACACCAATTCCTGAGTGTTCAAAGTTAAAATCATATTAACCTATCTGTAACCCTCAAGTAAATGTATCAAAACTTTTACCTTCTCTAATTTAGATAATGTAAAGAGTCCATCAAGATTTGCAAAAAAAAAAAAAAAGACACAAATTTAAGTCTTTCATTTCCTAACTTCTCACAACTTAAAGCTTCTAAGTCTTAAATTGTTCTTCTTTATCTTAAATCTACTTTATTCTTTCTCTCTACACTGTGACTACCTCAGTTCAGGCTTCATTTTTTTTTCTAATCTTCAACCCAGTCTTGTTTCCCTCCAGTCCATCTCTTCCCTTCCCTCTGTGTAGTTATACCAAAGTGGCCGTTGGAATCTTTAATACCACTTAAATTAATTTTAAAATAAAGTTTTACATTTTAACAGCAGTATATCTCAGAAGTACTTCGGTGATCAGAATGCTCTAGAACCACCAATGGGTAGGATTGGGAATAAATAGCTTCTAGGATTTAATCCTAAATGAGGGGCTGCAGGATATGCTTTAAGGGACCACACTCACTGCACAACAACTAGATGATGAAAGACATATTTTTTGAGGCACTGCTGGTACCAGATCTAGAAACGCAGTTACAGATTGCTGGGAATAGTCCAGTGATTGTTAAGCATACAGTCACTGATATTGGGTTACTGAGATTTGGGTAAGTTTCTGAGACTAATATTCATGTACTGAGACAAGAAATCTGAGGGAAGCCAAAATGCTCCCACATCACATATTTTTCTTGGTGCTTAATTGAAAAAGATATGAATCCTCCTTGGACACAAATTATGCTAGTTTAGTCTCACAGTGTTCTCCCAAATTAATATATGGCAATTACCTCACAATAAATCATCAAACACAAAAGTTCTTATGTGTTAAAATAAAATAAAAAATTAAAAAAATAATCTTCAGGATATAAATTATTGAAATTGCCAGAAACACAATATTAGCAAGCCAAGTATATTGGGTTTTAAACATTTTGAAAATAATGTAGTTCAAGAAATACAATGTAATTTTTTAAATATAAAAAACAACAAATAAATAAAGAGAAAACAGATATGACTGAAAAATGAAATAAAGAACTAGAAAATATATTCAAAGAATACATTAAGTAGAGAATAACACAGAGGTAGACAATACCCAAAGAATGTAAAAAGAAATTGAAAAACTAACACATTTTTTTAATTTTTAAAATTTATTGGGGTGACATTGGATGACTGGATCATATAGGTTTCAAGAGTACGTAACTGTGATACATGATTTGTATATTGCATTGCATGCCCACCACCCAGAGTTAAATCATCTTCTATCACCATATACTTGGTCCCCTTTACCCTCTGTGATCCTGCTACCTCTTTCCCTCTGGTAAGCACCACAGTGTTGTCTGTGTCTCTGAGTTTCAGTTTTATATTCACATATGAGTGAAATTATATGGTTCTTATCTTTTTTCTGACTGACTTAATTTGCTTAGCATAATATTTTAAAGGTCCATCCATGCTGTCCAAATGGCAGCATTTCACCTTTTCTTATGGCTGAGTAATAGTCTACAGTGTATATGTACCACGTCTTCTTTATTCAATCCACTATCAAAAGACACTTTGGTTGTCTGCATGTCTTGGCCACTGCGAATGATGCTTCAGTGAACATAGGTGTGCATATATCTTAGCAAATAAATGTTTTTTAATTTTTCAAGTACATACCTAGAAGAGGGATTGCTGAGCCATATGGTAACTATATTCTTGGTATTTTGAGGAACTGCCACACTGTTTTCAACACGTAGAGGCTGTACCAGTTAAATTCCCAAGAGCAGTGAATGAAGGTTCCTTTTTCTCATCAACTTCTGCAGCACTTGTTATTACTTGGCTTGTTGATAATAGCCATTCTAAAAGATGTGAGGTGGCATCTCATTGTAGTTTTGATTTACATTTCCCTAATAATAGAGAATTTGAACATTTTTTCATATACTTGTTGGCCATTTGTATGTCTTCGTGGGAGAGGTGTCTGTTCAGGTCCTCTGCAAATTTTTAAATTGGATTGTTTGTTTGGTGTTGAGTGTATAAGTTTTTTATATATTTTGGATATTAAACCCTTGTCAGACCTGTTTTTTGCAAATATCATCTCCCATTTGTTTGGTTGCCTTTTTGTTTTGTTGTTGGCTTCTTTTGCTGTGTAGAAGCTTTTTAGTTTGATATAGTTCCATTCATTTATTTTTGCCTTTTCTTTCCTTGCATTTGGGGTCAAATTCATAAAATCTTCTCTGAGACCAAGGTCTATAAGTTCAATATCTGTGTTTTCTTCTATGCAACTTATTCTTTCAGATCTTATATTTAAATCTTTTATTCATTTTGAATTAATATTTATACATGAGGATACACAGCAATCTAGTTTCATTCTTTTGTATATGGCTTTTTAATTTTTTCAGCACAATTTATTGAAGAGGCTTTCTTTTCTCCATTGTATGTTTTTGTCTCCTTTGTCAAAAATTATTTGCCCATTTATATGTAATTTTATTTCTGGGTTCTATTTTTCTGCCAATACCATGCTGTTTTGCTTATCATAGCTCTGGAGTATAATTTTAAGTCAGGTAGTCTGATATTTCTGGCTTCATTTTTTTGTTTGTTTTTGTTTTTGTATTTTTTCTCAGGATTGCTTTGGCTATTTGGGATCTTCTGTGGTTCCATTCAAATCTGATAAATTATTTGTTCTATGTCTTTAAAAATTGACATTGGTATTTTCATGAGGAATGCATTAAATCAGTATACTGCTTTGGGTAATATGGACATTTTCACTATGAAAATAGAATATCTTTCCATTTTATTGTGTCTTTTACAATCTCTTTTAATAATACTTTTTAGTTTTTAGTATATAGGTTTTTCATATCCTTTGTGAAGTTCATTACTACATATTTTATTCTTCTGGTTGCAATTGCAAAAGAAATTGTCTTTTTTTAATGTTATTATATAGGAAGCAGTGGATTTTTGTACATCAATTTTGTATTCTGCAACTTTACTGCATTTATTTATTATTTCTGATATTATTTTGGTGAAGTCTTTATGGTTTTCTATATACAGAATCATGCCATCTCCAAAGAGTGACATGTTTACTTATTTATTCTTAATTTAGATGCCTTTTATTTATTTATCTTGCCTTACTGTTCTGGCTAGGACTTCCAGTACTATGTTGAATAAAAGTAGTGAGATTTGGCATTTTTGTATTATTCCTGATTTTAGAGGAAAAGCTTTCAGTTTTTCACCATTGAGTATGATAGTGACTGAGGGTGTGTCATACAGGGCCTTTATTTTGTTGAGGTAGTATCCTTCTACACCCATTTTATTGAGTGCTTTAATCATCAAAGGACATTGTAATTATCAGATCTTTTTCTGTATCTATTGGTAAGATCATATGATTTTTATCCCTTGTTTTGTTAATGTGGTGTGTTACATTGTTTGATTTACTATGTTGAATCATCCTGTGCCCCTGAAATTAACTTGGCTTGATCATGATGCATTATTTCTTTAATGTGGTGTTGTACTTGATTTCCTATTATTTAGTTTATAATTTTTGCATGTATATTTATCAGAGATATTGGTCATTTTGTGTTATCCTTGCAAGTTTTTGGTACCAGTGTTATGCTGGCCTCCTTCAATGTGTTAGGAGCTATTGCCTCTTCTTCAATTTTTTCGAAAAGTTTGAGAAGGAAGGTATTAAATCTTCTTTGGAAGAATTCACTAAGAAGCAATCTGGTCAATATTTTACTTCCAGTCAAGATGGTGACGTAGGCAGTCATGGCTCACTTCTTCGCACAGACACATCAAAATTATAACTAAAATATAGAAAAAACAGCACAGTGCCAAGGGTGAAGGGAAGTGATCTCTGGGAGGCTACTGAGTAGCAGGGTTCTGTGGTTCTGTTTCCCTAATTAGAATGCCAATTACTTGACAACTGAGACCTCTCCCCCATGCCATCCTTGCTGGAGACTCTGGGCTCAGCCACAGTTCCTACTGCTCTCTGATGCAGCAGTGCCCACCAAATCTCTTTGCTTCTCCCAAATTAAGAGAGCAAAAGCTACTACTGGTTTCCTTCCCTCTTTAGGATGAGCTCTGCTGTAAACTGCCAGTTGCAGGGCTGCATCTTTGGCTAATCTCAGCCCTTCTTCCTTCTTGTCTGACTCTTTCGTTCCCACCTGCCCATTTTTAGATGCTTCAACGCACAGATCTCTCAACCATGTTTGTGTGTTGAGCAGGGAATCCTCTATTGAATTATAGCTGTTCAAATTGTTGAAACTTCAAGGGGAAAGACAAAGGGAATCTCTCAGGCCACCATTTCTCTCATGTCACTCAAAATGTTTTAATATATACAATAAGATTTATAAAAAAATACAAGAAAACATTTTAAGTAATAATTATTGAACAATTTAAATGACTAAAGCAAAAATTGAATATAATGATTCAGAAAGAGGAAACGTATACTAGGTTGAGCAAACTAATATGTATCAATACTGAAACAGTTTATAATTCTGTATGTCAAGGCAACGTAGCCTTTGCTGCACCTTTACTCTGAATTACCCCAAATTAGTTCTTATTAAGTAAAATGTATTCAATAATTTTCTAAACATTGCATCATGGATTTAAAACTACAAAATAGCCCTGGCTGGTGTGGCTCAGTGGATTAGGTGCTGGCCTGCGAACCAATGGGTCACCTGTTCGATTCCCAGTCAGGGCACATGCCTGGGTTGCACGCCAGGTCCCCAGGAGTGGATGCTTGAGGGGCAACCACACATTGATGTTTCTTTCCCTCTCTTTCTGCCTCCCTTCACGTCTCTAAAAATAAATAAATAAAATCTTTAAAAAAATAAAACCACAAGATAGTATTTAGAAAACCACATTCCTTAAATTAAATATATTAATTAGGAATAAAAATATTTTATATTAAATACCATAGGAAACTACCGCATTTTTCAGTCCATAAGATGCACCTAAGTTTTAGAGGAGGAAAATAGAAAAAAAAATTTAAATAAAAAAATGTGGTAAAATATTTAATAACATAAATAACATTCAGACTATAATTCAGCTACATTCGGACTATAAGATGCACCCCATTTTCCTCCCAAATTTGAGGGGGAAAGTGCGTCTTATAGTCCAAAAAATTCGGTAACTGTCATTCAAGTTTAATTATACCCATCAGAAAAATCTAGCTTGTTCTGAAGTAACAAAGAACTTCCAAATAACAGTGGTGGCAAGAATAATGTTTTATTTTTTGTTCAAACTCAGTGTGTGTTTTGGGTTATCTGTGAGCTCTGCCTATTGTCATCATGACCCTCTTCATGGGAACCAAGTACTGCCAATATCCGGGCTTCTGCCACTTCTTAACAACAGAGGGAAAATAGTATCTAAGAAGGCGCTCACGGGCTCTTCGCACGTTTACCTAGAAATAACACACATCCCTCCCACCCATTTTGTTGTCCAAAACAAATCCCATGACCACATCTAAATTCAAATGGGAGGGTGAAGTGCAATAAACAAGTGGGCAAAGGAGGTTTACATTTGTGACTATGCGAAATAAAATTTATTTTTGTGTTATTATTTAATATTTATTATGTTTATACAAACAACTATATACCTACTTTTTCCCCATCCTGTATCAAGAGTATGTGGCAAAAGAGACACTTGGGATATCTATGACCTCTGTAATGTACACCATTGAAAGTATACTGATATGGCTTATAAAAATAAATATTTGAAGAAATTTAATTATTCATTGTAGTTAAATTTAACTATAATCAAATTTTAAAAGCCAAGAATTCCTCCATTTATTCATTTATTCTTCATTCATTCTGCCTCTGTCTCTCTCTCCATCCAATGTTATATTTTAGTGCTTTGGAAATTTATTTACTATATCCCTTTCTGGAACTGCACACCAAGTCCTTATTACAATGTGAGGGTAAAAGAAAGCTTCTACATAAATAACCAATAATTTGCTGTGTCCCTAGATGGAGCTTATTTATCAATTAGAATAGAATAAAAAATATATATCATCAGTACAAAATAAGTCCCCAAGGAGAAAGAAAGGGTTAGAGAACACTTTTGCAGGGAGCTAAGGAAATTAGAAAAGGGAATTTAGAATTCATAAGTTATACTGGACCAAGACAATCCTTAAATGTGGAGAGCAATTTTGAATCCAATATAAATACATTTTCTAGGGAATTGTCTGAAAGAATGAGAGTGATGTGTTCCTGTTTCCGTATCCTACTCAGGACAGAAACACACAGCCAGAAAAAATGTTATCAATCCAAGCATTAAATGTCACTACTAAATATAGCATTAACTGATCTAAAACACAAAAAGTAGAATAAAATGGTCAGTATTTGTGCACAGTGAGGTTAACTCTATCCTGCCAACAAGTATCATCCTTAAGTTTAATTTTTTGTGAATATTTAATGTGTCAAGACTTTTATTTTTTATTTAAGAATATATCCGCCATATGTTTTCAAATGCTATGTAATTTTCTAGGGAAAAAAGCCCGATTTAACTACAATTTTGTCTTACTTGGAACAATATTTTATTGTTATATAAAATATCCTCTCCAGGAAGTAACTTAATCAGGGGAGAAGACAAATTAATCACTGAAATGTTTTGAATTTATGTAAAGCTATTATTTATGTTTTTGTTATTTCATGTACATAAGTTTAATTTTATGGAACAATGCATGTATATACACTTCAATTCAGTGGATAATAAAGAATTCAATACTTTTTTATAATTGGCATTGGTAAATATTATAAACAAATTATTATTTATGTGTATTTAAGAATAATAAAAAAGGGTAATAATCATCAGATCATCAAACCTCTCCAAATAAAAAGCTGACACAAGAAAATCCAAATTTGAAATTCCTAAAAACATGAATCTTTACTTTTCCTACTGAATATGTAATATTGGCTTGGCCAAAGAGTCCATTAAATTTTTTCCATAAAATAAAACACACAGTTTTCATTTTCACCAATAACTTCATTGATGTGGCTATTTTGAGTATGTTGACTATCCCCCACTATTGACTTCTAGTGGGCAGAGGCCAGGGGTGCTGCTAAACATCTTCCAATGCATAAGACAGCCCCACAGCAAAGAATTATTTGGGCAAAATGTCAATAGTACCAAGAAACTTCAAAAGCCACTTTTGGTACCTTTGATCAGTCACAGCACCTTCTCCATATACTTCACAATTTTTTTTTTTTTTGCATTTAAGTTGTGTTTTTACTTTTACTGAAGTAATAAAGTGCAATACACCAAAAATGTTTCATATTTTCTCCCATCTTCAATATTAAAATGGCTGCACAAAATTCACCAATTTTAATAAGTTGTTTTTAATGCATGCTTATATGACAGCTATCACAATAAAATCTAACAAAATTGTTTTGAATAAAGTTGAAGACAACTAAGCTCTGCTAGAGCCATCATACAAAAAAACTAAATGTATTCTTTGGCCAACCCAATAATAGTTTTAATTGGCATAGAATGTTTCCAGCATTAATGACGATTAAGAGTTAACTGTCCTTAGTTTATTCTTAAATTCAGGAAATGTATGACTATTGATATTATTTAATTCATATTTTTGAAGGTGCTTAAAAATAAATATTTTTGGAATGAACTAGTAATCTAAGGAAAATAAATAAATGTCCCAGACATAAAGAATTTGCTATTGTTTATTGGTCAGGACATATTCACTGTCAAATAAGTCAAAATAAATGTGGTATATTTGAGAGAAAAACTGTGAGTTATTGGAAAGATATTGGAATGTTTTATGAAACTTTGGAAAGGAAGAGCATGTTTGAAACATTACCACAAATCGTTCCTCCATCTTGTATTTTTATTCTTTGCTTGTGAACTTTATAGTCTCTATTCCTCTCTCCATTAGGAATATAGTCAACAATAGCCTCTAAAACTCGTATTTCAAGGTTACTATTACCAGAGAAAGACTCTTTGTTATAGGTTGGAAAAACTAGTAAAAAATTCTAAATATCATAACTTGATTCAGGTGCACAATTTTGACTCACAAATGTAGTCAGGAAAGAGTGAGGCCAAAATAAGTTAACAGTTGTGAATATGCAAAATACAGAGTTTATTCTTGTATTATTATTTTTTTTTATTATTTTCCATACAAACAACTGTAAACCTACTTTTACTCTGCCCTGTTTGTGGCTGGTATGATGGGTTGAGCTTGGGTCAGATTATGTTTCACATTGGGTGAAGGAGCTAGGGTGTGTTTAGTACCAGACAAACAACTTAGAGCTGGGTAATATGTATTGGAACCAACCTTAGGAAAGGAATAAGTGAATTCCATAAACGCAATCTGGAATAGTCAACATGGAGGTGGCTGTAAGATGCCGTCGTAGAGCCTTGATACATCAAAGACATAGTCTTTCCTAGATGGCTTATAAGACACCTCTTCCTCCTTGTTTTGCATGTATTCGCATGCCCAGCAGATATTTTCCTGCTGCTAGGAAGCATGGAAAGAAAAAAAGCTCTAAGAAAAGAGATCAAATGAAAAAAAAAAGATGAGATAGGAAAAAATAAAGTCATATCCCTTTATGGAAGGTGTACCTGAGAATGGTGTCTACTTAGATGCTTATATCCAAGGCAGATAACAAAGTGGAGAAAGCTATTCATTTACTTAAAAAGTTTCAAATTCTGGACTTTACAAATCCAGCACATGGTGATTATCTTGATTTGATACTAGATATGACACTGGGGAAGAAGAAAAAATGGAGCCATTTGCCAGTGTTCTTAGACTGCAATACTCAAATTCATTTCAGAAATCAACAAAGTTGCTTCATTTACAGGGAGTGCATCAGAGATTAAAACAGCAGAAGGAAATGGAGCTGTGTTTGCCGGTAGAACTAATCTCATACAAAAGATTGTGGATGATGAAATTCTATTAGAATTTTATGTAACTGTTCCAGAAATAATTCCCGAGCTTAAGCCATTAAAGAAGAAACTGAAGAAAAGATTTCCAAAGTTTATTTGAAACACCATTGGCCATGACATCCCCCAAATGCTTGAGTTATTTAAAACTGGCCATGAAATTAAGGTAGATGAAGGAAGCGACGGCTTTCTTGAGACCACAATAGCAACACTGAATATGTCAAGTGGCCAGATAGCTGCCAATCTGAAAGCTGTTATCAATGAAATTTGTAGGCACGGACCTCTGAATTTGGGCCCCTTTGTGAAAGTGTATACTAAAGATTGAGCCACTCTTGCCTAAAGGAGTAGAAACTAAAGAAAGTAATAAAGATGCTGCCTAAAACTATTGTATTGTGAAATTATCTTAGCAGATGAAGAAACAACAGAAAATATGAAACTGTATATTTTCTTGAAAGAAAGAAAGAAGAAGAAAGGAAGGAAAGAAGGAAAGAAAGAAAGAGAGAAAGAAAAGGAACAATTACTCTAAACCATGTACTACCTCAAGTTTTTCATCCTTTCAATAAACAATTTCACACTTTCTCCATTTCCAATCATTGATGTTAGGAATAGAAAGTAGTACTACTCTTCTAAAGAAAGGGACACACGTTAGAGCATATAACATAAAAATAACAGGTATCTTATCAAATCTTATAGTAATCACTTCAAAACATACATATATTAAAGTATCACATTGCATACCTTAAACTTACACAATGTGAATTATATCTCAAGAAAAGTAGAAACAGGAACCCATAATTCAATTGTAAGATGAAAATCCAATATAAAAGTCAGTCTAAAAAGTATTTGAACAGAAACTTCACTAAAGAAGATATATAAATTTGCATTAAACACATAAAAATGCTCAATAACTTTAGTTATCACAGAACTGCAAATTAAAACTATAAAAAACATGCTCACTAGTACACATAAATTAAACAGAAAATACCAAGTTTTGGTAAAGATGGGAAATGACTGGACTCATATATTGTTGATGGGTGTATAAATATTACTACTTGGGAAAATAGTTTAGTAATTACTAATAAGACAAATATATACTTATCATATGGCCCAGTGATTCCACTTCTATATATAGACCTAAAAAAATGGATTTTTACAAAAGGATTGATATATAAATGTTCTTATCAACAAATTACTGATAATCCAATAACATGAATGGATCTCAGAATTATACTGAAAGAAAAAAAAAGACACAAAAGAGTACATAATATATAATTGTTTATTGTACTTTGTATTTATATGAAATTCTAAAATTGTTAAAACTATAAAAAGTTGTAATATTTTACAAATCTGATATAAGTAAGTTAATGATATAACAACAAGACTTTATTCAAAGTATATTATTCACCGGTTGTACTTCACCAACTCATTTAAATTAGTGTAAAATGTCATGAAAAATACTCCAAGTAATGAAAAGCGAAGGCCTACAATGAAGACTACTCTACCCAGCGAGGCTCTCCTTTAAAATGGAAGGTGAAATAAGGAGCTTCCAGGACATAAGAGGGCTAAAGAATACATACATCTTCACCAAACCAGCACTGCAAGAGATGCTAAAGGGACTGCTTTAAGTAGAGGAAGAAGAGAGAGAGAGAGAGAAGAACACAGGTACAGAAGGGGAAAAAATGAATAAATACCTATCAATAATAACCTTACATGTTAATGGATTCAATGCTCCAATCAAAAGACTTAGGGTAGCTGAATGGATAAGAAATCATGACCCACACATATGCTTTCTACAAGAGACCCACCTCAAAGAAAAAGACCTACACAGACTGAAAATGAAGGGTTGGAAAAAAAAATATTCCAAACAAATTGGCAGGGGAAAAAAAAGCTGGTGTAGCAATACTTAGATAAGATAGACTTCAAAACAAAGGCTATAAGAAGAGATAAAGGAGGACACCATATGATACTTAACAGAAAAATCCATGAACTAGATATAACCCTAGTAAATATATATACCTCCAACATAGGAGCACCAAAACATATAAGGAAAATCTTGGAGGACTTCAAGAAAGATATCAACAGCAACACACTCAGATTAGGGGAATTTAACATCCCATTGTCAAATATGGATAGATTTTCCGAACAAAATATCAACAAGGATATTGTGGCCTTGAATAACACTGTAGATCAAACATACTTAATTGATGTATACAAAAACTTTTACCCCATAGAAGCAAAATATACATTGTTTTCAAATGCACATGGAACATTTTCAAAGATAGACCAGCTGGTAGGTCACAAAACAAGCCTCAAAAAACGCAGGAAAATTGAAATCATATCAAAAGCACCTTCTCAGATCACAATGGCTTGTAACTAGAAACCAACCTAAAGGGGAAAAAAAACCTCACAAATAGTCAAATTCATGGAAACCAAATAACCTGTTATTAAATAATGAATGGGTTAACAATGAAATCAAGGAAGAAATTAAAAAGCTTCTGGAAACAAATGAAAATGAACACACAATAGCCCAAAACTTATGGGACACAGTGAAAGTAGTCCTGAGAGAGAAGTTCACAGCAATACAGGCCTACCTAAAAAGAAAGAAACATTTCAAATAAACAACCTACCTTTGCATCTACAAGAACTAGGGGAACAACAACAAACAAAGGCCAGAATGAATAGAAGGAAGGAAATAATCAAGATCAGAGAAAAATGACATAGAGACTAAAACAACATTTCAATGGATTAATAAATCCAGGAGCTGGTTCTTTGAAAAGAGAAACAAAATTGACAAGTCTTAAACCAGACTCATCAAAAAAGATAGAAGACACAAATTTTTAAAAAATGAGAAAAAAAGGGGAAGAAATTACAACCAATACCACAGAAATAAAAAGGATTGTAAGAAATTACTACAAACAACTACATGCCAAGAAATTTGAAAATGGGCAAAATGGGCAACTTTCTAGAAATATATACTGGTAATCTTCCAAAATTGAATCAAGAAAAAGCAGAAAGCCTGAATAGACTGATAACAGCTAGTGATTTGAAACAGTAATCAAAAAACTCCCAGCACACAAAAGTCCTGGACTAGATGGCCTCACAGGCAAATTTGACCAAACATTTATTTAAGAGCTAACTGCTATCCTCAAACTATGCCAAAAAATTCGAGAACGGGGAAGACTCCCAAATGCTTTTTATGAGGCCAGTATTAACCTAATTTCAAAACCAGACAAAGACAGAAAAAAAATTAAAACTATGGGGCCAATATTGTTAGATGCTAAAATCCTCAACAAAATATTAGTAAACCAGATCCGGTGAGACATTAGAAAGATCATACACCATGATCAAGTGAGATTCATCCCAAGGATGTAAGGATGGTACAATATTCACAAATCAAAAAACATGATACATTGCATAAACAAAATGAAAAAGTCACACGATCATATCAATAGATGCTAAAAAACCATTTGCAAAAGTACAGCACCCATTTATGGATAAAAGCACTCAGCAAAGTGGGAGTAGAGGGTGCATTCCTCAACATAACAAAGGCCATCTATGAGAGACCTACAGCCAACATCATATTCAATGGGCAAAAACTAAAAGCTTTCCCCCAAGATGAGGAAAAAGACAAGAATGTCTGCTTTCACCACTTTTATTCAGCATAGTATTGAAAGTTCTAGCCACAGTGATCAGGTGAGAAAAAGATATAAAAGGCATCCAAATTGGAAGGGGGAAGTGAAACTGTCATTGTTTGAAGATGACATGGTAGTGTACATAGAAAACCCTACAGACTCCACCAAAAATTACTTGATCTATTAGGTGAATTTGGCAAAACAGTGGGATAAAAAGTCAATATTCAGAAATCAAAGGCATTTTGTACACCAACATTGAAATATAAGATAGAGAAACTAGGAAAAAAATCCCATTTACTGTGGCAAAAAGAAAAATAAAGTATTCAGGGATAAACTTAACCAAGGAGGTAAATAACTATACTTGGAAAACTATAGAACACTGAAGAAAGAAATTAAGGAAGATATAAACAAAAGGAAGCTTACACTGTGTTCATGGAGTGAAAGTATCAAAATCATTAAAATGTTCATACTATCCAAAGCAATTGATAGATTCAACACAATCCCTATTAAAATACTAACGACATATTTCACAGATATAGAACAAACATTTCAAAAATGTATGTGGAACCAAAATGACCCCAAAGAGCCTCAGCAATTTTGAGAAAGCAGAAGAAAGTAGGAGGGATCACAATACCTGATATCAAACTATATTACCAGGCCACTGTAATCAAAACAGCCTGGTACTGGAATAAGAACAGACACATAGATCAATGGAACAGAATTAGAGCCCAGAAATAAACTCATGTCTCTATGATCAATTAATATTTGACAAAAGACGCAGAAGCATAAAATGGAGTAAGAATAGTCTCTTCAACAAATGGTGTTGGGAGTGCTGGACAGTTACATGCAAAAAAATGAAACTAGAAACCAATTTATACCATACACCAGATAAACTCAAAATGGGTAAAAGACTGAAATGTAAGCTGCAATAATAAGAGTTATAGAGGAAAATACAGACAGTAGAATTTCAGATATTCCATGCAGCAATATTTTTGCTGATATATCCTCTAGGGCAAGGGAAATAAAGGAAAGAATAAACAAATGAGGCTACATCAAAATAAAAAGCTTCTGCATGGCTCAGGAAAACATCATCAAACTGAAAAGGGAAGCAACTGTATGGGAAAACATATTTGCCAACTATACCTCAGACAAGGGTTTGATCTCCAAAATATATAAAGAAACTCACATGACTCCACTCCAGGAAGACAAATCCAATTAAAAATTGGGCAAAGGACCTGAACAGACATTTCTCTAAGGAGGACATGCAGAGGGCCCAGAGACACATGAAAGGATGCTCAAGATCACTAGCCCTCAGAGAGATGCAATTTAAAACCACAGTGAGATATCATCTCACACCAGTCAGAATGGCCATCATAAAGAAATCAACAAACAAGTGCTGGCAAGGATGTGGAAAAAAGGGAACCCTAGTGCACTGTTGGTGGGAATGCAGACTGGTGCAGTCACTATGGAAAACAGTATGGAATTTCCTCAGAAAACTAAAAATGGAGCTGAATTTTGACCCAGTGATCCCACAGCTGGGATTATACCCTGAGAATCCCAGACACCAAATCAAAAGAACCTACACACCCTTATGTTTATAGTAACATTATTTACAATAGTCAAGTGCTGGAAAAAGCCTAAATGCCCACCAGCAAATGAATGGATCAAAAAATATTGGTACATTTACACAATGGAATACTATGCAGCAGAAAGAAAGAAGAAGTCCCTGCCTTTCATAACAGCATGGATGGAACTGGAGAATATAATGCCTAGCGAAATAAGCCAGGTGATAAAAGACAAATACCGTATGATCTCACCTTTAACAGGAACCTAATAAACAAAACAAAACAAAAAAGCAAACAAAATAGAACCTGAGGCATGCAAAAAAGGAACAAACTGACAGGGGCCAGAGGAGTAGAAGGAGGGGCATATGGGAGGAAAGAAGGGGAAGAGTCTAGTTAAAGAACAAGCATAAATGACCCATGGATACAGACAGCAAGGTGGGGTTTGACTGTGAGAGTGTGGGGTGGGCGGGGCAGGGGAGAGCAATGGGGGGGAATTGTGACAGCTTTAATAGAACAATGAAAAAAATGTGTTCGCTGGTGATACAGTTGATCCACAATATTATTCTTTTTTTTTCATGAGCTCTACTCATAATTACACATTTAGTTGTTATTCATATGTTGGAAACCAGAGGACGTTAGATTTTCTAATCTCAAAAGTTGCAGTTCTGGTAGAAAATGCCAACCTAATTACCTAATGACACAAGTTTCCATAGCACCAACACCATCTAAATATTTTGAATGATTAGTTAACTGAATAGATATCTTGGTGTTTCAAAAAGGCAAGGCTGGCTAATGTAAACTAATTTAAAAAAATAGTAACTTATTTTTTGACACTATTGTAAGCAAAAATGTAGAAGTAGCTCCTGATATGAAGTATGGAATGTAAAATTAGACCTCTTTTATTCCCTCATTTTAGAATCTCTAGATTCATGAGCCATCAATTTTAGGGACAATGACATTTTTGCAGTAATTTGAAAATTTTAACACAGTATTTTTCAACATCATCTTGGTCCATGCCCCAACAGCTAAGCTGAATTTGTCAAGCTTTAATTTCTAGAATTTATGCTGCAAAATATATTCTTTAATTTCTTAAATATAAATTCATTTTATCATATTTTCATATTTGAAAAGTAAGTTTTCAAAGTCCAACGTCTCACCTCCCATCCTGAGGGAATTTTATTTTTGCTCTTAAAAGATAACTTCTCCAGGCCATGATTCATGGGGAAAATGTGGAATTTGGAGTCTAAGGGAATAAGAGTCTACATGTAGCTCTACAGTTTACCACTACTACAGTAATTTTCTTACCCTAACCCTGACCAGTTGTTTTTCCTGTTAAATAAGAATAGTACTGACCTTTCTGATCTACTGTGAGAATTAGTTGATTACACACCACACCTGAAACTACCCAGGGCAATAAATGTCAGTAACTCACTCAATAATAATTATTCAAAAATTGTTGAATTATTGTCAAAATATCATTCTAGGGTTACTTAATAAACATGTGTCTATGCATGCCAACAGTTTTGATGAGTAAACATATGTGTTAAATTATTATTTTTTAATTATTTTCTTAGTGTAAACTCCCCATATTTGAAGAATGGTTAATTTATCAGTCATCATTATACCTTAGTAAGCTATTATAGGAAATACTATATAACTCAATTCTGGATCTATAGACATAGCAATAGAAATAATCCAGAAAAAAATACAGAAAAGTTCCAAAAAGACAAATTAAGAGCGGAACAGCAAGAAGTGAAGAAACGATCTCAAATAGTCTAGTACATATAATACATGTAGCATATGTAATTGTAGTCTCCAAAAGAAAGGATGAATATAAGAAATAAGTGATGAGATATTGGTCAAAATTTTCCAAAATTTGATGAAAATATAAACTGATAAATGCAAGATTCCATGAAACCCTGCCTTTGCAATATAGGTGGAGAGCCAGAAGAACAAATATCTATAAGGCAAATTTGCTTATTTTAATTTTTTAGTGTAAAGATTTATTTGAGGAAATGTCTTACATTGAGATAACAATTGTTAGCCTGTTAAAATTATTTTAAGTAATTAGGTTGGCATTTTGTAATTTTAAGGAACATGCACATAAATGTTATCGATGAAGTATTTAATTTTGAGATACCACATGTTTTAGCACATAATCTACACTAACAATTTTATATTTATACAATAAGATTTTTTTTGATATTGTGTATCAGAAGATGTTATTTAAATTTGTCTGTCTCTGCCAATCAACAGTTAAGGACCAATAAAGTATATTTATCTTTATTTAAATAATGCAGATGTTTTGTTTTGTTTTGTTTTTTTCAAGGTGCAAAGTAGTAGGTGCTCTACTAAAGTAGAGATGATGTGATAGGAATGGTGGTAAGCAGCAGAGGTCTGACAATTCTTCTCAAACAAGAAAATGCACACTTGGCCAGAGAGAATTACCTCTTTCTAGCTGTGGACATCTTCTTAGCCAGAGGAGTACTTCTCTGAGATTTTAGTAGAGAAGACCGTTATAGCTTATGTAAGTCTAAGGAATAATAATTTAAGTTTTCTTTAAGTGCACTCTAAAACCAGAAAGGCAGCATATCTGTAACACTAACTAAATTAAGAGAATAAAGGTTCAACTTTTTAAAACCTGTTTATTATTTTAAAGTAACATTTATGATTACCTCAACCAAAAATCTATATCAAAGTTACATTTCTTAAGGGAAAAAAAGAGAAAGAGAATACCTCTTAGACTCAAATATGCTTTTATAAACTTAAAGATGATATCATTAACTGACTTGTTTAAATATATAGTTAAATCACTTTCGTTGGGGCTGTCAGTGAACTAAAACATTCCCGTCATAAAGCAAACTATATAAGAATAATTATTTTCTAGTTCAGTGCTTTCATTCTTAAGTTCAGGTTACATAACAGATCCTCAATTATTATGACATGAACTCTGTGGTGGCCAATAATATTTTAATAAGTGCCAAAACCCCCAGAATATTGCACATATTAGGGATTGTATATACTATTTCATTCCATGCTGTATTTGGGAAGTGATCCGGTGGGGGTGGGGCATCAGGTTCAAGCTTCCCATGATTTTTTCTTTGTTCTTAGGGTAAGATTTGTGGAAGAGTGCAGGGCTTAAGTGTTCTCAGGAAGTGTCTGCCTTACAGTCCTTCAATTCTTGGAGTCAAGCTCCTTGGTAAACGACTGTTTATGTTACAGCTCTGCACGTTTCCACGTGAAGGAATTCACTAGTATATACTTCAAGCTCTTTCCCCACCCATTATTCATTTCTCTTTGTGGAAGGGGTGACTTTTGTGATTACAGATTTAACCAAAAGGAGCCAGACATGCTCAGCTTAGCTCTTTGCTCTTTTAGAGTCAAGGGTCTCTTCATGCTATAAATTTTACAAGGTAATCTCAATAGAGGAAGTTGGTGGTTTTCCAGCTATGTCTGTACCTGGATGAATAACAGTAATTCCCCAATGCAATATTAGAAAGCCATGTTTTTCAACCTAGTTTTTGTCATAAATAAAGATATATGAATCTGCATCTGTCTGACTTTACCTTAGCCACACTTTCTTCGGTTGCACTCTTTGTATATAAATATGAAGGCTCCTGTTTCATTGTATTGTGTTTTAAATGTATCCATCTCTCTCATTAGGCTGTCATTTCTATTGCAGGCACAGGATGTCATTTCCTTTGCCCTGTTTTAATCATTTTAAACATAAAATAGGCAATGAATGTTTGTGGAGTTAATGGATAAAAACTACAGCAAGAATTTCACATGATAAAGTTTAATTTGATATGTATTACATAACAAGTCCTGCAATAAAGGTCCAGCAACCTTATTTAACTGGCTTGCCACTGTTTACTGGAACACAAAACATAAAGGAGAGAGAGTAGCTCCAACAGAGCCGTAACAGGGTGCCAACCTCATCCTTAGTCTGCTGAACTTTCAAAATCAAGGTGGCTTTTCCAGAGTTTTCTATTTCATCTGTTGGATAACTCGTCTTTAAACTGTGATTCTGTATGTGGTCCTGTCCACCTAGATTAAATAAAACAAATAGAAGTTTTATTGAGGGTGAGAGAGACCTCATTGGCATAGTGACAAGAGAAAAGCTTTGAAAATGCATGTATTTCTCATTCTTCTAGCAAAACAGTCTTTCTGGTTGAAACCAACAGTTTGATACTCTTGGTCCTATTATTTAGACCATCTCAATTTTGAAACATTGTGGCATAATTTATTCCAATACTTGTTTGGATATAGTCTTTAAGATTCAAATAAAATTGAGAATGCAGAAATTTAGGATAATCAAGGTAAGTAAGGAAAAGTACATGACTGAAAGTAGGGAATGTTAAAAAAATGTTAATAGTTATTTACTGAAATATTATCTTATGAAATAAAGAATAGCCAGGATTTTACAAGTATTAAATAAAAGCAAAACTCTTCCAGGTCATGTTATAATGACTCAGAAATCAGGAAAGAATTTTTCCATTTCCTTTCTTTTCTAAGACAAAATAATGGTAATAGTCATGACATTGAATCTCATCTGGGATTTGGTAAAACATTATAAAAAGTCCAACCTGCACACTTTTGGTTTACATGACATGAACTGAACATGACCTTATCCCATATTTTCAACTTCCTATTCAAATTGAGAAATTAGTGATTTATAACATCATGTCATTTTTGGCTGAGGTAACATATCATAAATGATGTTGCACATTGATACAACATGCAGAGTGTTGAACAAATATTTCTTTCTTCTTACCTCTTTCCGTCTTGTTTATTCACTAATATTCCTAGGAGATGCCAACTCAACACAAAACTTTCTAACAATGAAATCTCTAAATCAGTGGAAATAACCAAGCACATTTTGGGGGTAGGGCCTGTGCTAGCTATACAATCCCTCAAGCCTACAGGAAGAAGCTATTAGAATGGATTCCCTACATGTTCATTTTAAATTGTTCGGAAACCTATGTAAAAATATAAAACAGCACACTAGAGCTTTAAAAATTATTGATACTTTCTTACATTTATTAATACTAATAACTGAACAATTTATATCAGAAAAAAAGCTTTATTCTTGAAAAATGTCATGGCCACCTGTGGACATACAGTGTTTGAAAAATGTCCCAATTCACAACTTTATATTCTAATTTTAAATGTTCTATAATACTTGGCTTTGTCTCAAATTAGAATTTTTTATTTTTCCTGAAAAAAACTGATTCTTGGTATATGTAAATAAAATTATATTTCATACGAAGGTATAATATCAAGAAAAGATCTTATTTGTTTGAGTCCATCCACATTGTTGATGGCACAATCTTTCTGTCGTATGACTTTTTAAAATGTAATTTTAAATAAATTAATGTAATGTGAATTGGTTATGTTCTTGGTCATATGAGCACATGTAAGATCACTTAAAATTATTTCATTTTTGCCTCTGACTAAATGACTGAAGTACAACAAATATTTAAAAGCTCTCTTTCTCCTTTATTTTGATTAGTTGGACTTTGGTTTCAGTGTCAATACATTTAAAGACTCATACATATTGAACGGTGGTTTGCATGAAACTGTGGTATAAGGTTTACTTTCATACAGGCAATTAGCCTGGAACAATTGCCAAACTTTGCCATTGTGCTCCTGCATTTGTGCTTGAGCCGCTATACTGTTTGTGAAAATACACTATGAGTTGGCTAAGAGACATCTGAAAAAGCATGACTACATACACATGTGATAGGAGGTTCATCTACTTATATTGTACTTAATGAACAGCATTCACTTTTCCCTGTCTGATGTGCCGATTGCTGTGATATGCGGTTTGCTTTTGTTCAAAATATTTTCACTTCCTGTTAATAAGATGAACTTGAGGGGAAAAATTAAAAAATATATATGTAATTAGCTTGAAGAAAATTTTAAAAGAAAAAAGAATAGCCATGTTTTATAATTTCTATCGATTTCTATAAAGAGCTTTTAAAGAGGCTCATATATTTTATTTAAGAAAACATTCATGATATTTAATCTGTGCCAAGCCTTGTCATAAATTCTTTTCATGTATTAACTGAAGAAATCCACATAGTACCCCTGTGAGGTAGCTACTATTACTATCCCTGTTTGTGGGCAAGAAAATTAGCCCTGCTCTGCTTCAGGAACTGCTCAGGAGGCCCAGCTAGTGAGAAGAAGCCGGCTCCACAGTCTGGGTCCAGAGCCTGTGCTCCTACTCCTTATGCAGTCACTGAAATTCCAGGGTACTGAGGGAAAAATTTTTTAAAATTCCAAAATGCTACAAAATATTCTTACTTTGTTGACTTTTGTCCATATGCCTAGGCCTAGGAAGTAGATTTATGATTGTATTTATATTAACAGTTATACCCATATGACTATACAAAATTTTAACCCATCATTTTATCATAAAATTTGGGCTATTGTTACATAGAAAATGTAACCCTTAATTTGAAAGATGCAGTAAATACTACTATATTTTTATGTGCTTACCCCTTATTTATGGAGGTTTAGATCACATAATATTTTCTCTTACAGATATGGATATGAATACTGTCAAAATGGAGAATGCGGCTAAGCCTTTTCAGAGTATTCACAACAGCCTCATGATCAGGTACAATTACTTCTACTTTAATGGACAGGAAACTGAGCATAGGATGATCAAATAAGTAATTTAATGCCATACAGCTCCATGGACTAATACAGGATGTGAATAAACAGTTTGACTAGAATCTCTGCTCTTATATATACTATATCCCCTCCCATTGAATAAACCATTGTTCATAGAGAGTTCTCCAGGGTCAAAGGATAAGAGAATTTTAAAGACTATACATACATTTAGCCAATTTGAAGGATTTGTATCATTCTCTTATTCAGTTGAACTAGAGACACTACCCAACCAGGATCTACTTTTATATATCTATACATACATAGGTATGTACACAGGAATATATTTTCTTAACTTATTTTAAAATTAAAAATAACATATGTTTTTAAATATACACTTTTTTATTTAATAGTAAATTGAAGTTTAAAATCCCACATAAATATGCATAACATTAATTCCCTTTTTTGCATATTTTTCAATCATTTTGGCAATTTATGTTACTTTTTAATGCATAGAATGAATTACTATAATAAAATATCTTTTTTTGCTTATTTCACTTAGCATAATGTTCTCCAGGTCCATCTATACTGTCACAAAGGGTAAAATTTTCTTCTAGTCAGAGAAAAACAAATACCATATGACTTCACTCATATGTGGAATCTAATGAACAAACTGAACTGACAGGGAAAATAGGGACAGACTCATAGATGGAGAGCAGGTGACAGCTAGTGGGGGGGAGGTGAGGGGGTGGAGGGATTGAGCAAAAAGGAAAAAGGACTAATGGACATGGACAACAGTGTGGTGATCGCAGAGGGGTATAAGGACAAATGATAATGGGAAAGTACAATAGAGATTAAATAAAAAACATATTTTCTACCTTATTTGTTTTCTCCATTTTAAAGAGGTTCTTTAGCAATGTTGACATAATAGCTAAAGAATTAATCTAGCATAAGAGGAATTATGCTTATCTATTAATTTCAACCAAATGCCAAAACTGAAACTAAGTATCTCTTACAGGCCCAACTTGAGCCAGGAATCTATTTTCAGTAGTCCCTATGGCAGGTTAATGAGATTTATTCATGTGCGCAAGGCTGGCTGACAAACTTTACTCTTGAATTAAGAATGGAGTTATTCATGAGAAAATCATGGACTGAGTTGCTGATGGCTCCGACAGGACTATCAGAAGCAGGTAACATAGGTAGGGAGAAAAGAGTGCCCACTGGCCTGAATCAGTAACTGTAGCCTATATTGGAGAACAAAACAGATAGAATCATTGGTCTTTTGTAGTGTAATTCTTGTGGATGAAGAAAATGAGTAAATAAATATAAAGAATAAAGCATATGAAGGTAAGACTTGATCTATTTTAAGTGAATTTATAATACAGTGTTTGACAACTTTGATATAAGATTTTTGCTTACTGTAAACTTTCTCTTCTATGAGATAGAACATTGCATAAAATTTAGAACTATCTTTTAGTCAGTCAGAAAGTATTGATATCAATCAACGGGTTTCTCATACTGATCTTTAGAACATATATAGACGAATAAGGATGATGAGATGTAAACGCATTTATTTTTCAATATTTTTCCACTTACATCTTTTTAAAGTTGGAATGGTAAAATATAATAAAAATTAAGTCGCAAAATGTTCAGGGTACCAATAGATCAGAAAAATTCCCTGTGAATTAAGGAATACGAATAATATAGATTTTTAATTAGAATATGAAATACCTGTCTAGCATAGACTAAACAACCTAGGTGATAAGTTTCTGTCAATTAGATATAAACATAAAGGAATAATGACAAGTTAATCCTGTGCTTATATAAACAATGTGTATCTGGAGAAGGTATTTGACAATGTGCAGTGGAATAGTTATAACATTTAATAATGTTTCATGTATATCACACTTTAAACAATCTTGATAGGAATTTCCTAATCGTTTTTCATTTGTGTTTATTTTGAACAAAAATTTTTGAACAAAAATTTTTAAAAGTGTTGTTTAATTGCAGAGTGTCTTCATTGCATGTAACATACATGAAAACAGCTGTGCAGAAGTGATAATACTACCTTATGATGACACTCCTCTTTGTATAATGGAAGTAAAACAATTACAGTGATTTCAGAGATTACAATTAACATCACATTTTAAAAGGAAGTGTCCTTTATTGGTTACAGAAAAGCATATTTGATATGTGAAACAAACACTTTCTCACTTCAGTAACCAATCATTTGGTTACCTGTTTATTGATTTATAAAATTGGTTACCTGTTTATTGATTTATAAAATTTGTGGCAAATCTGTAGAATTTTACTTGTTCTCAAGCTTTTTGACTTTTGTATTCTTATCTCCCTTCAAAGCCGTATGTTCTCTCTCAAAAAGTTAAAAGCTCGAAGCTCTTTGCTTATTATGTTGGCAGGAAACAGAAAGTACCTGGACTTCATTTTCTATTAGTATGCCAAATTGATGCTGTGAGAAAATTCCTGATAACAAAACACTATGAATGCTGGAAAAATATGGCAAGCATTTGTTAATGGTACACTGTGCTTGCAGAATAACAAAAATGCCCAAAAACAAACCCCAAAAAAGTCTGAACAAGAAAATTGTAAGTTAATTATTCTGAAGCGTTAGTCACACATGGGGCATTTCGCAGTTGTGGCGGTTAAGAGTAGTGGGCTGTAACACTGCACATCTAGAGGCGCTGTGAAGCTGTTGACAAAAATCCCCTTGGCTAGCAAAGGTAGCTGTGAAGGAAAGTTGTTTATTTTGGCATTTACAACATAGTTGAGGAAGTTCACACTGAGAAAATGACATTAAATGGTTCCAAGTTTGTTAGCAGCCAGGAACAACTAGCAAAAGTAAATGCAAAGGACTCTACAGATAAAGTTAGAGACTGTTTCATAAGGTAAAACCCCACTAAAAATGATTAAAAATTCAAAATTATAAAACACCCAAGGAAACAAGAAAACATGAGTGGTATAGTCCCTAGAATTGAACATCATGGATTTCACATGATGCAAAGACTAAATGAAATATATAGTCTAGCTGAATATACAACCTCTTCATATTCAAATTGGCAAAATATAGCTACAGCCTTAAAAAGTTTATACCTTTGGCCCTAGATAACTCTCTACGCACAATGGCTTATTCACTGGGAGGGAAAGCAATATAAAAAGAGGAGAAACTCTAGTTATGCTGCTGGTTCACATCTTGCAGCTGTTCACAGAGCTACGTGGCATTCAATTATTTATTTAAACTCCCAGTGCCTAGATTCCCTCTCTAAAATAGGAATAATTGTACAATCTCATAAGGCCATTGTGATTATAAAATGATATTATAAATGGAAAATCTCATCCACATTCTTTAAATATGGAGAATGATTAATAGTAGATATATCTATAAGAAAAAATATTATTGGTTTTCTAGTAAAGTTAAATATAGAAACCTGCCAACTTTAATTATTCTGAGCTAATTTCAAAATGCTAAGGTAAGGATCAAAGAAAGGAAAATAAAATTGTATACTTATAATCTTTGTGGCAACTGTGAAATTCAAACACAATTTTTGATGCATCAAGGTTGTTGGTTGTATTGTGTCCTTTTCCAAATTCATATGTTGAAATCCTACCTCCTAGTAGCTCATGAATGTGGTCTTATTTGAAGATAGGTTCTTTATGGAGATGAAATGAGGTCATTAAGGTGTTCTCGAATCCAATATGACCGATGGCCTCATAAAAAAAGGACATTTTAACAAAGAGACATATTTAGAGAAAAGATGATATGAAGAGACAGTAGGAAGATGATGGAATCTATCAACCAAGGAGGAATGCCCACAACATTCCTTTCCTCCCGGCCCTTAGAAGGAACCATTCCTGCATGTACCTTGACTTTGGAGGTCTGGCCTTGATACCTGTGAGGCAATGCATTCCTGTTGTGTAAGCCCCCTATTGTGGTGTTTTGTTATGACACTAGCAATTTAACACAATGTACAGTATAATATTAATTTGGTTTTGAATGAGGGAAGATATAAATTAATAAACATCAAGTTAAAAGAAGTTTGACTTTTTTTGTCAATATACAAGAAAATGGAAAGATTTTTAAATATATTTTCTTTTTATGTTTCAAAATGGCTAACAATCCATATGTTACTCTGCTTTATCTCAAGTGCTTATATATAGCAATCCAATGAAGACTCCTTGGGCCCAACATTGGTATCTAATACTATTTTTAACAATTTAAAAAAGGTTCATCTTGCCCTGGCTGGTGTAGCTCAGTGGATTGAGCTCAGGCTGGGAACCAAGCGGTCCCGGATCGATTCCCAGTCAGAGCACATGCCTGGTTTGCGGGCCAGGTCCCCATGAGGGCCATGTGAGAGGCCCTCATACATTGCTGTTTCTTTCCCTCTCTTTCTCCCTCTCTTCCCCCTCTCTAAAAATAAATTTTAAAAAAATTTTAAAAAAGGTTCATCTTGTTGTTGTTTTAAAATTTTTGAGAAACAAATATTGTTTTGAAAGGCATCAGGGTGTGTTAAAAGAATTCAGCTTAAAGAGAATCCTTTTGGGAAATTGGGACAATTCAGATTAATTTTCTTTTTATATAAAGATGGAAATGAATTGAAAGTAAGCCAGCTTGTACTAAGCCATATATCTGTGGAGATACTCAATTAACGTATCCTTATGGGAGATAAGTCTCTCTTGTAAATCTCATGATTTGTGCCTAAATTTTCCATTAAGGAGGGAGAATAATTCAATTGAAAAAGGAAAGTATAATAAATAAATGAGTTTTATGAATACAATATTATCTCCCAATCAAATAGCTCAAAAAATTGCTGGAGTAATAGTGATAAGTATGTTTTATTGTATTTCCCTGAAAATAAAAATAATAGATAGAAAAGGGGAGAAAACTAGGAAGCAAAAATAAATTAACCTAAACCTATTAACTCGATAATGAGTTTGGGGGTAGATTTCAGAACTTCAAGCAGTGCTCAAGTTTTTCCTAGTAGGGAATGGTATGCCTAAAAATTGGATTTGTGAAACAATGAGACATCCAAGGAATATTTGGGAATGTGTGCGGGCTGATTTGTACCAGGGACACATACCACCCAAAGTGGCCAACACATAACCAGTGACTAAGAACAATCAGAGATTTTACAATAACAAACACAGGAACTATCCCCAGACACAGACAACAGCAAGATGATTACCAGAGGGAAAGAGAGTGGGAAGAGGTGTAAGAAGGTAAGGGGGGTTAACGGTGATGGAAGCACTCAACTTAGGGTGGTGGACATACAATGCAATATACAGATGATGTGTTATAGAACTGTACACCTGAGACTTAAATAGTTTTATTAACCAATGTCACCACAATAAATTATAAAAAAAAGAACAGTCAGAGAGAGTGAAGGGGCAAAACAAAGTAAAATAAAATTATCCTTGTTACCTCTATGCCTCTTAAAATCATAAATTAGAATACTTTAAAGACTATAGATTGTATATAAATATGAATATGTTGGCAACTTTGTATGTGTATATAAATATCGATCCTGCTTAGTAATAGATTTATATCTTAATATTATTCATATATATGTATATATATAAAGGTGTCACAATATTCCTTCAGTAAAAGTAATAAGCATTCTTCAGTTTCTTGAAAACCAGGTTACCCTAACTAGCAGGTTATATGATAAATAATTCTACTTGTTATGGGGTTGGCCTCAACTAGTCTACTCTGGGGTAGGATCCAGCTAGCCTCCTTTTTTGAGGGCTCAATAGTTTGAAGAATTCTTTATCTAGGTCCGACTGCTCTCCCCTCATCTTCCAGGCCCAAGGGAGCACAGTTGGTCATTCATTTGTTCATTTGATTGATTTTTGTCAGGTCACTTTTTATTAACTCCTTTGAAGACATGTGCTCAAATTTCAATCAATTTTATTAAAGGCAATTTAGAATTTTGGAGTGAGAGTGAAAAGCCTCTGTCAGCTCAGAAACAATGAGTTTTATCCAAAAGTCTACAGAACCTAAGATGGGGGCACGCCACTATTTATTTTCTTAGACATGGGGCCATATATCAATATAGGGGGAGTGCTGTTTTCTGATACTTGTCTTTATTTTACGCCAGTGCAAAGAGTCAATCTTCCCTATACAAATTTGTGTTTTAAATTTTAAGTTTCCTATTTAACACTATAATTGACTTCAGTTTGATAAATTCAATCTAATATTATTTTAAAGACCATGGATTATCCTGAAGTTATGAAGCAGAAGTTTTAATTTCTCAGACACTGACAACATTCTAGTTGACCAGATAGCATGTACACACTTAACCACCTCGTAAGCAGAATTAGCAAAAAGAAAATATTTGTATACCTTCACTAATGAAAGATTTATGGCTTGACAAAGAACAATATTATTTGTTAGTTGAAGGGCAAACTATTCTAAGGAAAAACTCGCTTAGCCCAGTTTTTCCAGCAATGTGATTGATACCTCTGTGAAAATCATTACAAAAGCTTTAAAATGCAATCACTTTTCTAATATTACATAACACACAAGTCAATGTTTTCTTTTCATTTATTGTTTGTTTTTAATTTTCAAAACGACAGGCCTTGCAAAGGAATATACTCTCTTAGGTAATACAACACACCATAATGAAAACTCACTCTATTTTTTTCTCCCTTACTTTTCATCAATCTCCAAACTTCCCTCCCCAACTTTTGCAGGAATTTCTGATTTAAACAATTTCTCAAGGGTGAGTTTTTAAGTGAAAATTTTATTGCTTTTTTAAAATGTAGTAAAATCTGCATAAACACAAAACTCACCATCGATAAATGTACAGTCCAGTGGCATCGAGGGCAATCCCATTCTAGTGCAACCATCACCTCCACCCAAGCCCGTGGTTTTTACGCGTTCTCAAACTGAATCTTTATGCCTTTCAGACAACAATTCCCCATTCTCTTTCCGCCCAGCTGCTGTTATACTTTCTGGCTTTATGATTTTGAATACTCTGAGTACTTTGGTGGCAATTTGTGCAGTTAATGTTCTATTTTTTTTTTTAATGTGACTGCCTTGTTTAACATAATGGCCTCAAGACCCATCCGTGTTGATGTAGGTTCATGTTCTTCTTTTTCTAGTTCCTTTAGTTTTGAAGTTAGGTTGTCGATTTGGGGTCTTTCTTGTTTTAATTTTGTTCACACATTATTTTCTTGATTTTCTTCAGATTTTTCTGTAGTTCATTCAGGATATTTAAGATAGTTTTTTGTAAGTCCTTGGCTAGTGTATCCGCTAATACATTTCTTTCATTGATAGTTTTCACTGGCTTATTTTCCTTTGAATGGATAATACCTTACAGTTTCTTTCTATGCTTTGTGATTATTTTGCTGAATATTGGACATTTCAGTCCAATACGTAGTAACTATGAAAATTAGATAGTTCCTCTTCTCCAAGGTTTGTTATTTTATGTTATTGTTTTGTTTATTGATTTGAGGGACTGGGAGGTGATGTTTTAGCTGTTGCTGTGCTAAAGATCAGCCTACAGTGTAAAGTTAAAGTATCCTTTGGTCTGTTTTGAGCCTATCCTGGGCGAGTGCGGTCACATTCTAATTTTCCCTGTATATATGCAGTAGATTTGAATATCCTAGCATTTAATATCTGGCTCCAAAAAGGGGAAAAATTAAGGGGATACAGGGCTCTGACCCAAATCTCCTAGAAGTTACTTTAGGCAGAAGGATATAAGCCTTTGCAACAATGGGGAAAATACAAGTCAATGTCTGGGTGTCTCTTTGTCTCCACTTCTGTGATCAGAAAGAGCAATCAGAGATCAAAACACAGATAGGTCCTGGTATTTAGAGGATAGAATCATTTTTGCTCACCCAGGCTTCTGCAAGCTATGTACAAGTGTCCAAGTTTGCCTGCCACAAAGCTAGGCTCGGGGGAGGGGTAACTCCTACTGTGATAAGAGCTGAAACTGACCAAAATTGATCACAATTTACCCTCCAATCTTCGCTGGAAGTTGCAAGCCTTCAATAGACTCCAGAGTTACAAAATAGTTACAACAGAGATTCTGCCAGTGCAATTGTTGTACAGGTAGAGACTCAGATTTTTGGTGATTCTTACTCTGATCTTCCTAGAATTCTCTTTCCTCAAGTGAGATTTTATACCAGAACACTTTACAAATAATCTGTTTGTGAAGATGCCAGCTTCCAGTCTAGCAAAAACCCTGACTGCTTTCCCCAGCTACAGTTTTACCATTTTACTACCCAGCTCATGATTTCAGTCTTGGAGATAAATGGGAGTGGTCAAGTTAAACACTTTAAAAGCACACTTTTTAAAAGATTAAAGTATATGCAAGCATGCATTTTGAAGACAGAGACATTGCAGTATCTTTGCCATCATACAGGTTTTTTATAGCTTCTCTGTCTTATCCATAAAGACATAACAGCAGTCCATGCTACCACCTTTACAAAGTAAGAATTCTATGAGTCTGAAAACAGTTGCATTTTTCATTCTGTGGATGATTAGACACTCATATGTCTGCATCAGACTGTCCAAAAAGTTCCACTTGTATACCTAAGCATCTGGCATTATACCATGTAAAGTTTAAACTATCACTATTGATCTATCAGAAGTTTGGAATGGAGTGGCAGAGACATGGAATTAAGGAGAATGTTGTGTCTATGTCCTCTGTTCAGATATGTACTGAGGGTGACCTGCATGGTGTGAAGAAAGAAAGTCCATGGTTGGTTAGAGACTCTCAGACACTGAAGTAGAATCGCCTGGGTTCAGATCTGGGCTCTCTTCCTCCGTGGTAAACAATACGCCTAAACTCTCTTGGTATCCTTTTCATCACCTGGAAATGGGGAAAATAATGCAGGTCTATACGTAGCATTAATTTTTAGTGATTATTGAATTTTAAAATGCATGCATACATATAATATCATTTTAATTTAATAATTATAAATTAATATATATTATATAGTTATATATTAATTTACATAGACAGGGTATAGTGTATATTCTTATATATAACGATTAACACAGGAAACACTCAAATTTGTAGATGTTTATCTATCTCCAAATATGTGCATATATATGAGTGTATTAATGTATATGTGTTATAACAGTAGTGTAGTAGTCACAGTAGAAATAAATTAATAGATTTTAGATATATCTTACAGTTAAAATTGACAGGAATTCTTTAAAGATAAAACATACAGCATAAATTAAAAGAAGGACCCAAGAATATCCCCTAGATTTCTAGCTTGTATGGCTGATGGTGCAATTACTTAAGATGGTAAAGCATGGGAAAAGGTACAGTACTGGAATCAAGCAAGGAAAAGCATACAAAAGCCACATTTGTCTCCAAAGTTCATGCTGTAAGCAATTCCTACAACTCTTCTTTTCTATTTGCTATGGAAAAAGCCCAGTCTTCTTTGTGGTGTTAAAGCGTAACTATATTGAGACAAAATAAATGTGATGACTCTCAGGTATTCCTTTGACTCTCAGGTACTCCAAGAAAAAGTAAAATAAATCTGCATCTTTTATTCCCCTTTATCTTTGAAATAAATATTGTAACTTTGAAAAAACTGTAACTGCACAGGAGAAAGAGTTTGCTTTGTATAATGTACCACCTCCGGGACACATCAAATAAGCATAAATTATGAAAAAATGAGTGTTAATTATGCAAACATAGCTTTAAAGTAAATTAACTACCTATCTCTTCAAAACATATAGTTGTCCCTTAGCAGTTCTTAGAAAATTCACATTCATCAATCTTACAAGAATGAAAGATTCACAGAGAAAATTCACTCGACCAAGAACAGATTATACAGAGAAGGCAATGTCTTTAAAGTTAATTGTTAATTATATTTGGTGAATGAAAAGAAGTTCTAACATTTTATTCTTTTCTACCTGTAAAGAAATGCAATCTTATTTTATTGTTGTTATTGTTGAATTTATTGGGGTGACATTGGCTAATAAAATTATGTGGGTTTCAGATGTATCATTTTATAACACATCATCTACATATTGTATTGTGAGTTTATCACCGCATGTCAAATCTCTTTCCATCAGCAATTATCCCCTTTGCACCCTCTCCTACCTCCACCCACCTACAATTTCCTCTGGTAATCTCATAGTTTAATCCAATAGAGGTCTGGCAGAGGCTCGGGGGATTTTCTGAGAACTCTAATGGCTGCCATTTTATGTCTCTGCTTCTACATCCTGATGTCATTATCACGCAAAAAGATCTTATTCTATTTTTTGCATATATTTTGTCTGCTTCTCCTTTTATCAGTTAATGAAATCTCAACATATAATTGTATGCAATTTCCAAAGAAAGAGAATCTAACCAATTTATCTGTTTACTACTGCCTGTTTTGAGGCATATTTCTCATTAGATGTAAAAACTGTACTGAACTTCAAAATGTATTAAAAAGCCCCATTTAGAGTTGATAAATGCTACTAGGTGTTTCAAATCAATATTCTGTAGCTATCAAAGACAATTTTTTATTTTAGTCTGATTACACAGACAATAAGTTTTATAATCATGCATACCATCTTTCCTACAGATGTTATATTTTTAATTTTTCCAAAATAAATATTATATAATAACTATGTTAAAATTAATTATTCAACTATCTGTTAATGAAATACTAAGATTCCTGAATGCAAAAAAAAAGTTTGCTAAAATATGTTTTCTCAACAAAATTAATGAAACTTTATTAAGCAAAAATAATACATACTTTGTTTTGAAATTTAAAGAAATCAAATATGTCTTTGGGTCATTGAACTCTATATTTGTATAATTAATATCTTTTTATTTTCCATAGATTAATATTAACTCCAAAGAATGCTTTTTTTCTTGGTGTATGTGAATCTTTTCTTTAGACCATATGAATAGAGATCAAGTGAGTGCTTCAAGAAATTTACAGACTTGGCTTTCATATTTCTCTCTTATGTAATGTTAGGCTTTGCTCCAAATGTAATAATAAAATTAAGTTGTAGATGAAGAAGTCCAACCTAACTGAACATAGTGCAGGGGGAATGCAAGTGCTCCAAGAACCTTGAGCTCTCAGTTGACATCTCCGAGAGCCCAGGGAACTCTGCAACTGTCTGCTGAACCGTAGAACAGACATTGGGATTCTTGCCACATCTAATTCATACAGTTGCTGTGGTAACAGAATGAGACATTACCAGTGAAAGAACATCATTCATAAATTATAATAAAACATACTTAATTTTTTAAATATTTAAAATGTAAAAAAAAAAAATTACGTATCATAAAAAATGCCTTATTATTTTGTGCTCAACTTAGGTTCCATTGGGGGCTGAAATAAATGTTTAGTAATATAAAAGTTCTCATGTTTATTGTTTATTTATGGTACATAAATATATATAAAATACAAACTCAAAAAGAATCATATATTTTTAATTATAGTAACAAATCTTTTGATGAAAACATTAACAACATGATTATTGGTTTTAGAAAACTTCAAATACCTTTGCTTTATTCTGGGGAAGTAAATGATCAATGGAGTCTTCATCTTTTTTTTGCAAGGTTATCATTATTATCTTTGGGTGTCCCTTTCTTCTTTCACTACAAGGTCATCCATACACTTGACAGCTCGTAGATAATGATTAAGTGTGCAAGTGGTAATTTCAATAATGATCTATTGTATAAAAAAAGCCAAACATCTTTTTCTAAGTAATACAAACAATGCTAAACACAGCATATTTAATATATTTGTAATGTTATATAATAATATTAATAATCAAATAAATAGCTTCAGTCAGTTCATATAGGCCTGTGTTTTATTCCATAGCTTATAATTATAGTGTGTGTTTTTAGAAAACAAATTAAATACCAAACTTTTTTAGTAATACTTTAAAGCACATTCACTCTAATAATAAAATTCCATTAAAATTATTTGGAAGTATTTTATTAGTCCTGATTCTATAAAATTTAGCAGAAAAGCAACGATGTCTGCATAAAGGAATTTTTGCTACAGCATAGAGTAAAATTCTTATTGCTAATTTGATAATAAAAATATCTACATGAACAAGGATAAGGACAAGTTTCCAGGAAATAAAAAAGGAAGTGCCAAAGAAGAAAAACTATAAAAGAATAGAAATAAGTAACACATGTGCAATGGAAATGCGTTCATTGTCCTACATGTCTCTTCTGTGGTATTGGACCTAATATTTATTTTTAGACCTTCCAGTTTTAAACAGCGTAAGTAAGAAAAAATTTTCTAACTTCTCCTCTCAGAAAGTTTTTAAAATATTAGGAGACATCTCTAACCCCAAACCACATTATGTAAGAAAAAATAGCCAAAAAAAATAAAGGTTAAGTAGAGATATGGAAAAGTCCCTAAGAGATGAGCAGATTGAACTTTACCTAAGCCCTAAAAACAGCAATGGTTAATAAATTTCCCCTGCTCTTTGGTGTCCTAGAATATTGTTTACTACAAAGAACCATCCTTCCCAATATGATTTACTTAGACTTGCTGTCCACTCTTCTTCGTGACTCCCCTAAGACTCATAAATAACCCCCTTCTTTACCTATGAAAAGGCTAAACACAGATCTTTGACCTTTTGCCTGAAACTAACAAGGCCAGACACATACCCTTCAACTTCCTGGTTTTTTCTCTCATGATTAGCTGAACTATTTGTCCTCTAAAATAGCTAGATACAGGGATAAATATTTCGTGTTTTGCTGACTGACTGAGACATCCCCTGATTGCAAAACAATCCTGACTCTAAATCACCCCAACTATTACTTGTCTACTGCTTCTTGTAAAATTATAAGGCAATATCATCCTGCCAAGACACCTTCATCTTAAAATCTTGGGTGCTGTCTCTATTGCAATAGCCTGAATACAATCAATTCCCTTGTTTTGTTTTTGTTATTGAAAGAAGGAATAGTCAAAAACATGCATCTTATAAAAAGAAGGCAGAGGACATTCTCTGAATGACATTCAAGAACACAGATTCTAAAGCCATTACATGTGGATTACAAGTGCCATCTGTAACACTTAAAAATTTTGGAACTATAGCCCGGCTGGTGTAGCTCAGTGGATTGAGCACGGGCTGGGAACCAGAGGGTCCCGGTTCGATTCCCAGTCGGGGCACATGCCTGGGTTGCGGGCCAGGTCCCCAGTGAGGGCCATGTGAGAGGCAACCATACATTGCTCTTTCTCCCTCCCTTCTCCTCTCTCTGAAAATAAATAAATAAAATCTTAAAAAAAATTGTTGCTAATCCTTAAATGTATCCTTTAAAAAAAATTTTTTTTTGGAACTACAGCAAATTTAAGTGTTTTTATTTTAATAGCCTCAATTTAAAATGGACATGAATTAGTTATTTCAGAATGTCATTGAGAAAATTAGATGAGTTACTGTATATCTGTGTGTATATACATATGTCACTTAGAACTATTCAAGTCAGTAAGGATTAGTAGAATGTTAGATATTATCATTACTGTCATTGCTTTGGAATGTTTGTTTTCTTATTATTACTGCATTGATTTTTTTCAAGTAAGTTGCACAAACTGAGGGAATAAAACAATATTCAGTTTGGAAAATGGGATAAAACTGAGTGGACTGGAACTAGAGGGTCTCTGCATGTAATTGGAATGAATGTTGGGCGTAAGTTAAGAATCATTTAGTATCTCAGTCTTTGCAAGATGGAGAAAGTAACCAGGATAGAATAGAAAAAAAAATCCTCTAAACTGTGAGTATATGTCTCAGTTTTAAGGACTAGCAATTAATTTACATATATGCACGATATATACATATTCTTATTTAAAAAATTCCTTCTCCCTTTGAAGAAGACCTTGGCCTAACTCTGTATGAACTTCATGGAAATAGCTGTTCCAAGAAGAATTAATCTCAAAATACATAAGCAATAACAAAATTAAGATCAATATATTACTCATTTATCTGTTTATTCATTCAACCAAAACTTCATGAGAACTCACTAGTACTAGGCATTTTTTAACTTTACTTCTATTGTTGACACTATTACAGCTGTCCCCATTTCCCCTCTTTCAACCACCTTCACCCAGCCCTCGCCCCTCCTTCTGTCTGTCAATAACCACACTGCTGTCTCTGTCTATAGCTTACGCATATATATTTTTTGACTAATCCCTTCACCTTCTTTCAACACTTTCTGACAGCTGTAAGTCTACTCCATATACCCATGCCTCTCTTTCTATTTTGTTCCTGTTTGTTTTGTTCATTAGATTTCACATGTAAGTGAGATCACATGCTATTTGTCTTTCTCTGACTGGCTATTTCATTTAGAATGATAATCTCCAGTTCCATCCATGCTATTAGAAAAGGTAAAAGTTCTTTCTTTTTTATGGCCATATAGCATTCTATTGTATAAATGTAGCACAGTTTTCTTTCCTTTTCTTTTTTTTTTTTTTAATCCATTCATCTACTGATGTACACTTGGGCTGCTTCCAGATCTGGGCTATTGTAAATAATGCTGCTATGAACATAGGGGTGCATATATTCTTTCAAATTGATGTTTTGGGATTCTTTATTTCAGGATTTTATTTATTTATTTACAGAGAGAGGGGAAGGGAAGGAAAAAGAGAGAGAGAAACATTGCACACTCCCAACAGGGGGTCTGGCCTACAACCCATGTATGTGCACTGACAGGGAATTGAACTGGCGACCTTTCACTTTGCAGGCCAGCACTCAATCCACTGAGCCACGCCAGCCAGAGTGTTGTTCCAGGATTCTTAAAATTAGTTCCTAGAAGTGGGATCAATGGGTTAAAAGGCAGTTTCATTTTTAATTTTTTTGAGGAAACTCCATACTCTTTTCTACAGTGGCTGCACAGTGTGCATTCCCATCAATAGTGCATTAAGATTTAAATGTAAGTTATGAAATCTTAAAAATCCCAGAAGAAAACATAGGCAGGAAAATCTCAGACATCTCTTGTAGCAATATTTTTGCTGATATATCTCCTAGGGCAAGAAAACAAAGGAAAAAATAAACAAATGGTACTATATCAAACAAAGAAGCTTCTGCATAGCAAAATAAACCATCAACAAAATGAAAAGGGAACCCACAGTGTGGGAAACATATTTGCCAGTGATACCTCCAATCAGGGGTTATTTTCCAAAATATATAAAGAACTTATACTACTCAACACCATGAAGACAATCCAATTAAAAACTGTGCAAAGGACCTGAATAGACACTTCTCCAAAGAGGACATGCAGATGGCCAATAGACATCAAGCACAAAGGAAAAAGGACTCATGGGCTGGGACAACAGTGTGGTGATTGCGGTGGGGAGGGGGTTACAAAGGGGGATAAATGGTAATGGAGAAATATAATAAAAAATGAAAAAAGCTTCAACACCACCACCAACAGAGAGGTGCCAAGCATTATTTTATGATATACTGGTAAACAAAGATTATGTTGTGCCTCTCCTAAAGAATTTTTATTTTACTGGGAGAAGTTAAAAATGAACAACTAATACTCAGATAATAAACAGTAAATTTTATAAATGTATAAGTGTTATGTTAATAATTAAGGCTAGAAAAGAGAAAAAGTGAACAAATAAAAGAAATCAGAGATTCTGAGTAGCAGAAGCGGGAGATACTTGGAGTACAGTATTAAACAGGACGGTCAGGGTAATCTTCGAATAGTGGAGATTTAAACAAATACTTGCAAATTGTGAGGCATACAGCTAAGTGAATGTGTAGGAGAAGAGCTTATTAGGCAGATGGAAACAGTGGAGCAAAACCCTTAACACAAAAATGTGCCTGGTGTATACAAGGGAAAATAAGGAGACTGGTGTTACTAAAGCAGTATGGGCAATAGGGAGAATGGTACAAAAAAATCTGAGAAAGAATGGGGCCAGATTACATAGGGTCTGGTAGATGCTGGTGAAGATGTTTTTATTCAAAAAGAAATTAGAAGACATTACAGGATTTAGAGAAGTAACATAATCTAACCTGTGTTTTCTTTTATTTTAATATATTTTTAATCCTCACCCAAGGATATGTTTATTGATTTTATATAGAGGGGAAGAGAGAGACAGAGAAGAAAAAAAAACATCAATGTGAGAGAAACATCAATCAGATGCCTCCTGTAGGCACACGATAGGGGATCAAACCCACAATCTAGGGATGTGCTCTGACTGGGGATTGAACCTGCAACATTTTGGTGTGTGGGACAGCGCTCCAACCAACTGATCCACCTGGCCAGAGCAATGTAACCTGTGTTTTAACAGGATGACTATTTATGCACTTTTGAAAATAAATTAAAATAATCTACAATTATGGCAGATAAAGGTTAAGAGGTTATGAAAGAACGGTTATGGCTGGGTCAGGGTAATGACGAGTATCAATGAGAAGTGTTCCAGTTCTGGATGCATCTTAAAGGTGAAGACAACAGGGTTTCTCAATAGCTTGGATGTTCAGTGTGAGAGGAAGGAGGCATACAAGGATAACTACAATACTATTTATCTGAGAAAGTGGAAAGCTGGAGTAATTAATGTTTAAGGGTAGTGTTAGGGTAGATTCTGGGAGTTTAATTTGGACATGTTGAGTTTTAGATGTTTAGGAGTTACCCAAAAGGAATTTGTATAGGCATGTGTATAATTGCATCTAGACTTTGGAAGGGATCTTTATATTTATTGAGATATAAATTTAAAGGTGTTATATAAATTGTGTTTAAGAAATGGCATTGAGTGCAACCACCAAGAGATATAAAAAACAGAAAATGAAAATACGCAGTTTCCTGAAAACAAAACAAAACAAATAAACTTAGATAAATATTAAGATAACTTAAATGAAAATAGGAAACATTATATTTATGGGTTACAGGACTCAATATCATTATGACATCAACTCTTCTCAAATTAAATGCAATCCCAATCGAAATTACAGAAGGCATGTTAAAGAAATGGAGAAGATGGTTTTAAAATTGATATAATAATACAAAGAACCTAGCACAGTCAAATAATCTTGAAAAAACAAGAACAAATTATAGTACTTTCATTCTGATATCGCCACTTATTTTAAAGAGTACTTGTGACCACATGATATTGGCATAAAGATAGACGTAACAGATTAATGTAACAGAGAGCAAGTTCAAAAACAGTCTCACGTGGTTAACTGTTTTTCAGTAAACATCATCAAAGCATTCCATTAAAAATTAAAATCTCAATAAATGTTGTGGGGACAAACAAGTAACCACATATAGTCAAACTTCAAAATTACATTGAGGTAAATACAGTTCTAAAATTTAAATCTTGAGAAAACATAGAAAAATTTTTTCACTATCAGTGGGTAAGCAAAGAAAAGATAAAGCAATAACCTTAGAGAAAAATATTGAGTAATAAAATAACATCATCAAAAACTGAAAACATACACTCATCATATGTAGAAGCAAAAAGGAAGTAGATTGCCTAGACACACACAGTAATAATATATATTTTTATATATTATATATAAATAATATACTTCTTGTGAATAATATATATTATATATTATTCCTCTGTGTGTCTAGGCAATCTACGTCCTCTTTGCTTCCACATATGATGAGTGTATGTTTTAAATATATATATATGCACACATATATATACATACACATATACATATACATATATAACCTCATAAATGACTTTATCCAAAACATAAAGAATTCCTATAACTCAATAATAAATAAAACAAGTGAAATGTACAAAAACTGGACAGGTGCTTCAGAAAAGAAGATATATAAGATGGTTGCAGAGTAGGTGGAAGTTATACTCACCTTCTCCCAGGACCAAACTGAAAATACATCAAAAACATAGAACAATCAACCTGAATAACTAACTGAAAACTTGCAGGACAAAGTATTATAAGCAGGATTTGGCATCCTGATGGCCCTTCCCTGTGGAGGAGGTCTGGGTAGAATCTGAGACAGACTGAGTGGTGTTGCTCTGAGGTAGGAGCCACTCACCCGACCTTTCTCCAGGCCTGACCAGTGGCCCCCTTCATAGGAAATACACTAGCCTCACCCTCCTGACTCCTGGCCCTGGCCTGCTCAGCTCAGGTATCAGGCAGAATCTGGGACAGACTAAGTTGTGTGGATCTAAAATGGGGGACATTTTTGCCTCACATGACTGACCAGTGCATATCCTTTCCTTCACATGGCCAAATCTTGGTCTGTTTGGGCCTGATAAACTCTGCAGGCCTCATCCTGATGATGCCCTGAGACCCCACCTCAGCACAAAGGTCAGTGGGCAACCAGTTGGGAAGAGGCAGCTAAACTTGGTATACCCTAGGACTTTTGCTGAGTGGCCTCAGACCCAGCACTGGCACTGAGTTTGGACCTGCATCAGTCTGGTGAATACCACTTGCTCCTACCTGGTGCCTCAGAGAACCTACCTCTTGCAACTTGAGTACTGCCAGAGGCTCTTTCAGTGTGACTGAACCTAATGGGCAGTCAGCAGGCTGAGGCAGGCAGAGGTGGACCATGAGGTGTCTTGAGCCTTTTGCTGCCATTCCCCTGGGCTCTGTGTAGGTGAAAGTCAGCCTTGATATGCAGTTTTGTCCTGCCTGTGCATACCTACGTCCATCATAGGCGACCACAAGCCATGGATCACTTTGTAGCTTTAAACATGTTGCTCATGACTGATCATAGGCAGCATCTGTCATTTTACTACACAGAGTCGCTCCCAGAAGATCTCAAAACAGACACATCCAGTGGACAGCTTCGGATAACATCAAAGCAGGATCCAATTAGCATCACAAGCAGTACATGCAAAGGGAGTTCTCCATAGCACCAGATATTGCTGAGTCCAATTCTGCTACATGTGGTCAGCACCTGCACAGTGGCTTGTACCCTGTGGCTGGGTTGATTCTCTCTCTCAGAGAGGCTGAGTGTTTCCCATGCACTAAATGAACCAACAGCCATCAGGACTCAACTACAACAGAAGTGCTCACATAACCCACATGAGATATATTCCTGGAGTACCCAGCTCAGGTGATCAAGGAGACTGAGCCACTGGGTCCCACAGGACACCTATTGTATAAGAACACCCTACTGAGCCCTGGCTGATGTAGCTCAGTGGATTGAGCGTGGGCTGTGAACCAAAGGGTCGCTGGTTCGATTCCCAGTCAGGGCACATGCCTGGGTTGCAGGCCAGGTCCCCAGTGGGGGCCATGTGAGAGGCAAGCACACATTGATGTTTTTCTCCCTCTCTTTCTCCCTCCCTTCCCTTCTATCTAAAAATAAATAAATAAAATCTTAAAAAAAAAAAACCATCCTACTGAGACTTGAAGACATAACAGATCTACCTAATATGTAAAAACACGAGGTAGCCAAAACCAATAGACAAAGAAACACACCTCGAATGAAAGAACAGGAGAAATCTCCAGAAAAAGGGCTAAAATGAAATGGAGGCAAGCACTTTACTAGACATAAAGTTCAAAAAAAAATGTTCATAAGTATGCTCAAGGAACATAGTGAGAAGTTCAGGGAATTTAGTGAGAACATCAATATATTTATGAAAAGAACAAGTCAAGTGAAGAATAAAACACTAAAATATAGAATAAACTAGAAGGAATAAACAGCAGGTTGGATGAAGCAGATGATTGAATCAGCAATTTGTAAAACAAGATAGCAGAAAACACCCAATCATAGAAAAAGAAAAAAAAGAAGAAAGAAAAAGAAAAGAATTAAAATAAGGATGGTTTAAAGGACTTTGGGACAACGCGAAGCATAACGACATCGGCACCGTAGGGAGTATCAGGATAAGAAGAGAGAGGCTAAGGGACTGAGAACCTGTTTGAAGAAATAATGACTGAAAATTTAACCTGGTAAGTAAAAAAGTCACACAAGTCCAGAGAGCTTGGAGACTCCCTAACAAAACGAACTCAAAGAGGCCTGCACCCACCCAGATGCATCATGATTAAAAAATGGACTGCGAGTAGATTAACAGTCAGTACCTTAATAGTTTGGTTTCATATAAAACAAGAATTCATTTATTCTAGAAATAACTTGTAAGCATTTATTACGTGGCACATGTCCCTCTACACATGGTGGATATGCTAGTAAACAATACAAAGCATTGTGTCTGTGGCAGGCCTACTCTGTTCTGTAAAAAGACCCTGAAAGAATGAAGAAACAGACATGTATGTATTTGTGGGTATGTGTATATATGTATACGCATTATATATGTACATGTATGTACACTCATACACATATATGCATTATATGCATGTATATATTTAATGCACACATGCATATTAAAAAGAGAAAAGACTAAAGACCTAATAGTCCTTTCACAAAAGATGATATGGTCAGTAATCACAGAAGAAAAGGTACTCAGAAACATTAATTTGTAGAAAATGCAAAGTAAAACTACAATGAGCTGTCACTTCACATTACTTACAAAGGTTAACACAAAGTAAACTGACAGCAACACATGTCGGTGAGAATAAGAAGCAAGCCGGGCTCTGAGAGCTTGCTGATGGGGGCACGATGCAGTTTACGTTAGATCACTGCTCCTGAAGGAAAGGGAGAGCAAATGCTAAAAAAGTGCTGGATTGCATACAGCAGACTATTCATGCTATTCAAAAATTGGAAGCACTCTAAATGCCCATCAAAAGAAGATTAAATAAACAAATTATTGTGTAGCCAATACAATGGAAAATTCATCAGCAACAACAAAAAAAACATGCAACAGCACACACAAAATCTTAAAAACATATCTTAAGCAAAAGAAACCAGATGGATAAAAGTATATGCAATATTTTTCATTTTACATGAAATCCTAATACAGGCAAACAAATTATTTTTGTGCTTATCAAAATACTACAGTGGTTTGTGAAAACATAGAGATATGAATAGGAATGGGGGAAATAGCAAACAACCGGATACGGAATTGCCAGGGGGAAGAGCAAACTCTTTGGGAGCGGCATTTGGAAGTGTTTTGTCCTTCATTTTGGGCAGTGGCTACTCAAGCTTATAATGATCAAAACATCCGACTAAACCATTAACATCAGTATTTTTACTGTATGTTGAGTATATTACAATAAAGAATAATTCTTCATATATCATGACTTCATAACTTTTTGATTCTGATTCTTAGTAGCCTACTTTTTCCTCATTATTAAGTTTCTTAGATTAAATTTATTTTAGTATAGTCTGAGCTCATTTTTCCACTGCTCTCTTCAGTTCAGAGAACAATGTTTAAAAATTGTCTGAGCATTGGAATTGTTATGAATTGATTTATTGTAAGCTGCCACCAGGGAAACCACTTAAATTCAGAGCTATAGAATAGTTAATATTATTGACTATAGAATAAAAACTTCCCTTTAAAATTCCAGTTTTCCTCCTTAATAGCTGCATAATCTTTGCCAACCTCCTTAAAATTTGTGACTCAGATTTCTTTTTACAGTAAGTGGCCATAATATATTTTTATCACAATAATATTCATAAACAGAGCAGTTTTTTTTAAATAAACACTACTTTATACATAATAACTACTTTACATCAATCCAGGCTGGCTGTCAAGGCCTTTTATGATTTTAGCACATTTTGTGTTGACAACTAATTCTCTTTTTCTTCATTATAAGAAATTATTATATCAATATGTAGTTGACATGACTCTATTTGTAGAAAAGCCTTAAGAATCTACAAAATAAACTGCTAGACCTTATAAACATGTTCATTAAAGTTGTAGGATACCAGAACAATACATAATAATAAGCTGCATTCTTATACACCAGAATAAACAATCTAGAAATAAAAATTAAATTAAAAAATTTATGTTTGTAATAAAATAGAAAAGAATAAAATGCATAGGAATACAAAGAGGACATATAGAAGGCTGATAGACATCAGAAATGCTCAATGTCGGTAATCATCAGAGAGATGCAAATTAAAAGCACAATGAGATATCACCTGTCACCTCTCAGAATGACCATTATCAATAAATTAAAAAAAATGGGGGAAGATGCGGAGAAAAATGGTACCATTGTACACCATTTGTTGGAATGCAGATTCATGCAGAATCTATGGAAAACAGTATGGAGGTACCTCAAAAATTAAAAATGGAACTGACTTATGACCCAGCAATTTCACTTCTGTTTAAATACTCAACCATAAAAAAGAATGAAATGTTGCCATTTGCAACAGCATGGATGGACCTAAAGGGTATTATGTTAAGTGAAATAAGTAAGAGAAAGACAAATACTGTATGATTTCACTTATAGTTTGAATCTGAAAAACAATATAAACAAACAAACAAAAACAGACTCATTCATAGAACAGACTGATGGTCGCCAGAAGGGAGGGGACCTGGAGGACTAAGTGAAAAAGGTGAATGGGACAGATTGTACAGGTGGTAGTTTCAAAATAGTCATGGGGATCTAAAGTACAGTATAGGAAATATGAGGTGTATCCCCCAAAACCCAGAATTTATTTATAAAAAATAGTGTATTTGCTTTTACATGTTTAAACTTCAGTCACCTTCACAGGACTCTCCATTTGATACAATGTACCTATCAAGATGCTTTTTTCCCACCTCTCAAAACAATTTTTAAACTCATTGATTTGATGCCCTTTAGTGCTTCCGCTGTGTTTTGTTTCACCTCTTCCCCATCAGAAAACATTTCCCTTTGAGGACTTTCTTTCATTCAGGGAAACAAACAAACAAACAAATAAAAAATGCTGGGGGCAAGATCAGGTGAATAGGGCAGATGGGGCATTGGGTCTTGTCATTTTTTGGTCAAAAACTGATGAACATTCAGCACAGTGCAGGCAGGTGTGCTGGTAAATCACGCATCATGAAATGGGCAAATGTGAGGAAAGATTCTTAAACAAAAATTAACTGAAGCTGAACACAGCCACTCATAATAATGCCAGCTGGTTCACCGATACAGATGGGTACTTAGAATACTCAGCTAATTGGGAAAGCCTGTACTGCAGGAAGTCCACCCTACAGAAGAGAATTCCATTTTTGCAGGGTCCCCCCAAGTATAGTCGATAGTATTGTAATAACTGTATGATGCCAGGTAGGTACTGGAAACACTTTGTAAAGCATGTGATTCTAACCACTATGCTGTACACCTGAAATTAATACAAAATAATACAGAATGTTAACTATAATTGAAAAAATAATTTAAAAAATTTAAAATGCTTAGGAAGAAAGTTAATAGAAAGACCATACACTGAACATTACAAAACATTGTTGAAAGAACTTTATAAAGATGTAAAAAATTGGTAAAATATCTTTGTCCATGGACTGACGTGTCAGTATGTGCAAATTGATCTGCATATTCAACATAATTCCCATCAAATTTCAACTACATTTTTTTACACAAATGGACCAGCTGACACTAAAATACATATAAAAATTAAAACGAGTAGCCAAAACAATCTTGAAAATTAAGGACAAAGTTGGAGGATGCATGCTTCCCAATTTTAAAATATTTTATAAATCTACAATAATCCAAACAATGTGGCTCTGGCTTAAGAACAGACATATATATTAATGAAGTAGAACTGAGTATCCAGAAATCAACTCATACATAAATATCCCCTCCTATTTATAGTCAACTGACTGTCTGCAAGGGGGCCAAGACCACTCTATGAGAAAGAATAGCCTTTGTAAAAAGTGTCTCTGGGACAAATGGACATCCACATGTAAAAGAATGAACTTGCACTGCTGTCTCATACCATTTCTAAGAAACTAATTCAAAATGGATCGGTGGCCTGTAAGTTAAAGTTAAAATACCAAATTCTTAGTAGGTGACACAAGTGTAAATCTGCATAGCCTTGGATTAGGCAGTGGTTTCTTAGATATCACACACACACACACACACACGCACGCACGCACACACGCACACACACACGCACGCACACACAAACAAACGACCTAGCAATAAAAGACAAAATAAATTGTATTAAAATTTTAAAAAAGGATATTAAAGTGAAAAGATAACCCACAGAACAGAGAAAATATCTGCAAACCACATATCAGATAAGGGCCTACTATGTAGAGTATGTAAAGTTATATTTCAACAGTAACATGACAAATAATCCAATTTAAAAAATGGATGAACGGTGTGACTAGCCATTTCTCCAAAGAAAATATACCAACTGACAGTAAAATAATGAAAAGATGTTAATATCACCTGTCCTCAGGGAAATTAAATCAAATCCACAATGAGCTATTACTTTACACCCACTATGATAATTTAAATAAATTTAAAAGTTTGCAATTATACAATATCTATTCTCCAGTTCAAGTGATGTGAAAAAATTAATATCAGAAAAAAAGTTGGGAAATTCACAAATAAGCAGAAATTAAACAATATACTACTAAGAAATGGGTCAAAGAAGAAATTACAAGTGATATTAGGAAATGCTTTGAGAAGGTTGAAAATGAAGACTTAATATACTGAAATACAAGAGATGCCGCTAAAGGAAATAGATTGCAGGTCCATGACCCCCTACAACCCTCAAGGACAAAAACCGATTCTGGGTATCTGTTACTTAAGCCATTCATGGAGCTTTCTGGGTGAAAGTAGGAGGAGACAAATGTTGCCCTCAAACACAAAACATGCTAAGGCTGGACTGTAAGTGTCTTTCAATGTGCCCCTCACTCTTCTCCCCACCGACCAGTGAAACAGCCAAAATGGCCAGTGAGAGCACTGCATTAGTTCTTCCCTGTTAACCATACCCCTTTGTGTATTAAACCAAAGTTTATTGCAATGAAAGATATATTGTTTTTCATATAATCTTATTAATATTAAACAGCAACTGGAAAATGCCACAAGTTGATATATAAGACTTACTAGTTAAACTTAAGAACTAAATTTGAGCTGAAATATATAATAGGTGTGTAGCTATTGGCAAGTCACTTACGTGCTCCAAGATTATGTAATGGTCAATAATTTTTGACCAAAAATATTTACCTATTGTGAGGATTAGAAAAACTGTATGTTTTGCTCCAGTCACATTGTAGATACTTAATAAATGCATCATATCATGTCATAGTCCTAATTATTATAAATTACTCTGAAATATTTAGTAGGTCATATGTAGCTATGTTAACATACATTTGTTAAGTATCTGTAGAAATATGATGGCATTTATATAAAGATGAATAAGACATTTTTCTAGCATAAAATTTTATTGTGAAGCAAAAGTTGAAAAGTAGCTACTCAGAAGAAATTACAAATAAAATGAATTATGCAAAATAGAGATATAATGAAACTGTAAGTAGAGAGGAAGTATAATCCCAGATTAAGATGAGGAAAATTCTGAAAATCTTCAATATAATAAAGCTTACAATCATATGACAGTTAACTGCTTTGGATTTATATTTCCACTGATACAAGTAGTAAGCTATCAAATCAAATGTATTGTGCCTACCTAAGCCTATTATTCTTCCATGTTTACAGATTTTTTCTTTAAAATTGTATTCTTAAAAGTCCTAATATTTTCTTATAAACCACTTTACTCTCTCATGAAATGATTACTTTTTAAAGTGATGGTTAAAATAGCTACTTTTTATTAATAGTATTTCATAATTTTCTAGCTCCATGCTTTGCATTTGATTATACATTATATAGATAGATAGGTACAGGAAGAGAGATATCATACATACATGTGTTTGTAGGACAGTACAGGAAACTGTTAAGTTTGTTTAAGAATGTTAGTGGAGGGTTTAGCTTATAGGTTTCTGTATCTTCATTGTTCTTAAACAAAGCAGCTTGTCTTTTATGTTCATTCATTTTTATACTTCCACATGGAATTGTTTGAAGAAATAATACTCAGATGGAAAATAATGCCTGAAAAGCCTCTTTTTAGAAGATTAACTTTCTTGGGTCATGCACCTGAATCTTACCATATTCTAACATACAGCGATCATAGGCTTGACAAATACCAGCTTCCTCTTGGCCTGCAGGAATATCACTAAACTCTTGAGATACAATTTTCTTTGTATAATGGATGCATTAAACAAAGTACAGAAACAATTCCAGGTTTTCCTTATTAGAAAAATAAATAAGAAATAAGGGGAAAACACATCAGCTATAAATGTCCTTTTATAAAATCATAATTATAGAATTAGAGGGTTCCTGTACTTGTATGACTTCTATATGATTAAAGAAAAAAGCCCAGATCTAAAAAAAATAAGAATCTTTAAGATATATGTTTGGGGAAAAAAACGTTGTTAAAGATGAAATGTTTCATGTTTCCTTTTTTTTTTTTGCAAAAGTATGTAGATTAGAGTTAAAGCAACTAACGAAATTCTAAATACATTTCAATATGAGAATATTTATTTTAAAGAATTGCTGAAGTAGAAATAGTACCATTAAACATCAAATAAACAATAACTAATCTTGAGAATCATGAGTTACAAAAAAGGTTCTTTCCTTTGGAGTAAATATATATGTGTAAGATAAATATACAGTTTTATACAGCCAGAATATGTATGTTTGAAATCACCAGTTAAGAATTCACCCTCTGTCATCCAAAGAAGCAACATTTAGTTTTTAATTAAATGTTAAGCCATTAATATGTGTCATTACATATAAAGCTCAATCAAGTGTAATGAGCAATATAGTGCAATTTCTTTAATTAGTTAAGTCAAGGATCTGTGCAGAAGCTCTGCAAGAAGAGCTTGTCATGTTCAGAAATAATTTGGCACCTGAAACAGATTATAAGATTACATCATAGATATACCCTAATTTGACAGAATAAACACCTGCCATTGATAGGTGTAGGGCACTAAAAACCTGTGCAGGTGGGTTGTGGCATCAATTTGACCTTTAAATAAAGCTAGAGATTTCCATGTTAGAAACTATTGATTTCTAAATAGGACCCCATGAAAAATAATATCCTATACTTCACATTCCTCCACCTCCTCCTCAAAAAAGAAATAGTCAATTAAAATGCAAAGGTTAAAGACAAAGAGAGAATCTTAAAAGCAGCAAGAGAAAGACAATTAGTTACCTACAAAGGAGTACTCATAAACTGACAGCTGATTTCTCAACAGAAACTTTGCAGGCAAGAAAGCATTGGCCCCAAATATGTAAAGTGATGAAAAGCAAAGATCTAAAACCAAGACCACTTATCCAGCAAGGTTATCATTTAAAATTGAAGGGGGAATAAAGAGCTTCCCAGAGAAGAAAAAGCTAAAAGAGTAAATTACCACCAAACCAGTATTATAAGAAATGTTAAAGGGTCATGTTTAGGGAGAGGAAGAATGAGGAGGAGGAAGAGAAGAAGAAAAAGGAGAAAAAGGAGGAGAAGGAGAAAGGAAAAACAAAGAGGGACATAGGAATAAAGAATAAAATGGCAATGAATATGTACTTATCAATAATCACTTTAAATGGAAATGGCTTAAATGATCCAATCAAAAGGCATTGAGTAACTGAATGGATAAGATAACAAGACGCATATACAGAGTTGGGCAAAAGTAGGTTTATAGTTATAAGTATGCAAAACTCAGAGTTTCTTCTTATATTATTATTTAAAAATTAGTATACTACTTTTCTATATGAAAAACCTACTTTTGCCTACCCCTGTGTATGCTGTCTATGAGACATACCTCAGAATGACAGACACACATAGACTAAAAGTAAAGGGATGACAAAAGATAATTTCATAATAATTTTATAATAATTTCATAATTATCTTTTGTATGTGTATTTGTATGTAAATGGAATGGAAAATAGCTGGGGTAGCAATACTTACATCAGACAAAATAGCCTTTAAAGCAAAAGCTATAATAAGGGACAAAGAAGTACGCTACATAATGATAAATGGAGCAATTGCACAAGAGGATGTAGCCTTTGTAAATATCTATGCACCCAACATCAAATCACCTACGTTTATCAAGAAAATCTGGATAGATATAAAAGGAGAGATCACCTCACTGACATCAATGGATAGATGTTGCAGACAGAATATCAAGAAGAAAACAGTGGCCTTAAATGACACACTACATGAAATAAATTTTAAAAATATCTTCAGAGCATTTTACCCCAAAGCAGCAGAATATACATGCTTTTCAAGCGCACATGGAACATCATCTAGGATAGACCACGTGTTAGGACGCATACAGGTCTCAATAAATTTAAGAAATTGAAATGATGTCAAATATCTTCAACCACAAAGATGTGAAACTACAAATTAATTGTAATAAAAACACTGAACAGCACACAAACATATAGAGGCTAAATAACACATCACTAAACAATGAGTGACTCAACAATGAATCAAGGACTAAATCAAAACTTCCAAGACAACTGAAAATGAGCACGCACCAACCCAAACCTATGGGACAGAATGAAAACAGTCTTAAGAAGGAACATAACAAGTATAACTCAAAATGCAAGAAAAATCTCAAATAAATAATCTAAATTTACACCTAAAGGAACCAGAAAGAAAACAACAAAAACAAAGCCCAAAGTGAATAAAAGGAAGAAAATAACAATGATTGTGTGGAGATAAACAACACAGAGATTTAAGAAAATGCAAAAGATCGATAAAACAAAGAGCTTGTTCTTTGAATAGACAAATGAGATTGACAAACTTTATACAGACTCATAAAGAAAAAAAAGGAGATTACCCAAATAAATAAAATCACAAATGAAAGAGATTAACAACTGACATCACAGAAATGCAAATGTTTGTAAGAAAATATTATGAACAAATATATGCCAATATATTGGACAACCTAAAACACAATATCTTCCAAACTGATTCAGAAAGAATCATAAAATCTGAATAGACCTACTACAACTAATGAAACTGAAGCAGTAATAAAAAAAATTAAAAAAAAAAAAAAACTCCCAACAAACAAAAGTTCTGGACTGGATGGCCTCACAGGTGAATTTTACCAAACATTCAGAAAAGAAATAACACCTATACTTCTCAAAGTACTCCAAAAATTTCAAGAGGAGGGAAGACTCCCAAGCTCATTTTATTAGGCCAGTATTATCCTAATTCCAAAACCAGATAAAGATACTACAAAGGAAAAAAAGTATAGACCAATTTCTCTAATGAACATAGAAATTGCTAATGAACATAATGAAATTGCTAACATCCTCAATAAACTCTTAGCCAACCGGATCCAGCAATACACTAAAAAGATCAATAAATGTGATAAACCACACAAACAAAATAAAGCACAAAATCACAAGATTTTATCAATAGATGCAGAAAAAAAACATTTGAAAAAATACAGCACTCATTTATGATAAAAATTCTAGGCAAAGTGAGAATAGAGGGAATATACCTCAACATAATAAAGGTCATATGTGATAAACCCACAGCCAACATCATATTCAATGGGCAAAAATTAAAGTGTTTCTTTAAACTTGGGAACAACACAGGGATCTTCATCATCTCGATTCTTATTTGACAGAGTACTAGAAGTCCTAGCCACAGAAATCAGACAAGAGGAAAAAAATAAAAGACTTCTAAATTAGAAAGGAAGAAATAAAACTGTTGTTTATTGTGGACAACATGATACTGTGTATAGAGGCCCCTAAAAATTCCACCAAAAACTATTGGAATTGATAAAGGAATTCAGTAAAGTAGATGGGTACAAAAATATCCAGAAATCAATTGCAATTTATACACCCAAAATGAACTACAAGAGCCCTGGCTGGTGTGGCTCAGTTGGTTGGGTATTATACTTTACACCAAAGAGTTGCCAGTTTGATTCCTGGTCAGGGCACATGTAAAAGGCAACGAATTGATGTTTCTCTCTCATATCCATATTTTTCTCCCTCTCTTTCTCCCTCCTTTTCCCTCTTTCGAAAAACTAACTAAATAAATAAAGTTCAAAAAGTAACTATCAGAAAAGGAAACTAAAAAAAAAAAAATTTCCAACACCTGGGAATAAATTTAACCAAGGTGGTAAAAGATCTGTGGTCACAAAATTATCATACACTGAAGAAAGAAATTGAAAAGATACAAATAAATGGAAGCATATACCATGTTCATGGATAGGAATGATTATCATCATGAAAATGTCCATGCTACTCAAAACAATCTGTAGGTTCAGTGCAATTCCTATCAAGATACAAATGGTCTCTAGAACAAACATAAAGATTTGTGTGAAGCCACACACACACACACACAAACCCCCTAAATTACCACAGCAATCTTGAGAAAGGAGAACAAAGTTAGAGGAATCATGCTGCCTGATATCAAACTATACTACATGGCCATAGTAATCAAAACAGCATGGTACTGACATAAAAATAGACTATAGATCAATGGAGTAAAATAGAGAGTGCAAAAATAAACCCACATCTTTTTGGTCAATTAACATTTTCCAAAAGAGGTACAATAAGGTAAAGACAGTCTATTAAATAAATGGTATTGGGAAATTTGAACAGATATATGCAAAAATATGAAAATAGATCACCTAATTACACCACAAACAAGGATAAACTCAAAATGGATTAGGCTTAAATGTAAAGTTTGAAACCATACAACTGCTAAAAAAAATATAGGTAGTAAAATCTTGGAAATTGTTCATAGCAATATTTTGTTCTTAATATATCTCTTCAGGCAAGGAAAACAAAAAGGACTACATCAAACTAAAAAGCTTTTTGTACAGCAAAAGAAACCGTTAACAAATGAAAAGACAACCCACTTAAAGGAAGATCATATTTGCCCAAAAAAATCTGATAGGAGGTTAGTAACCAAAATTTATGAAGACTTCATACAACTCAAACTTAAAAAAGAACAATCTAATTTTTAAAAATGGGCAAAAAGCATGAACAGACTTTTCTCCAAAGAGGATGTATGGATTTGTCTATTAGGGTTTTTTGCTCAACATCATTAATCATCTGAGAAATACAAATTGAAACCACCATGAAATATCACCTCACACCTGTCAGAATGACTATTATCAATAAATCAACAAACAACAAGCTTTGGCATGGATGTATCAAAATGGGAACATTCATGTGCTATGGGTGGGAGTGCAGATGGTGCAGCCACTGTGGAAAACAGTATGGAGTTTCTTCAAAAGACTAAAATTGAAACTAACTTATGACCCAGAATTTCCACTTCTGGAAATATATCCAAAGAAATCTAAAACACTAATTTGAAAAATATATGAATCCTCATGTTCAATACATGTTAGTTACAATAGCCAAGATTTGGAAGCAGCTCAAGTGCCCATCAAGTGGCCATAAAAAAAGAAGGAATTCTTACCTTTTGCAACAGCATGAATGAACCTGGAGAGTATTATGCTAAGTGAAATATGCCCATCAGAGAAAGAAAACTACCATACGATTTCACTTATGTACAATCTAATGAACAAAATAAGCTAACAAAATAGAAACAGACTAAGAGATACAGAAAATAAAACGATGGCTGTTGAGCACAGAAGGCTTTGGGGGCTGGGTAAAAAATATGAAGGTGTTAAGAAAAAAACAAACAAAAGAAAAAAAAAACCCTAATAGACACAGACAACTGTATCATGATTACCAGAGAAAAAGGGAATTAGGAGGAGGTAGAAGTGGGTGTAGGGGGATAATTTGTGACAGAAGGAGGCTTGACTTTTGGTCTTCGACACACAATACAATATATAGGTGATGTATTATAGAATTATAGGCTTGAAACCTATATAATTTTATTAATCATTGTCACACCAACAAATTCAATTAAAATGATATACAAATGATCAATGCATATATAAAAAATCAGAAATACGATAATTAAAAATACCATGTGACACCATTTTATACTCACACATATAAATAAAATTAAAAAGACTAGTATCATCAACTGTTGGTGAGGACATGGAGCATCTGACACTTTTACATGTTGTTATGTGAGTATAAAATGTAACAACCACATTGATAAACTGTATGGAAGATTCTTATAAAATTGATCATGCATGTACTCTGTGATGCAGAAATTCTACTCCTAGGTATTTACCCAAGAGATTTAAAATTCAATATTCAAGAAGAGACTTGCATAAAAATGTTCAGAGCTGTTTCATTCATAGTAGTCAAAAGCAACTCAAAAGCAGAAGTTCCAAAAGCAGCCTTAATATTTATCATGAGAAGAATGTTTAAAAGACAAAATTCTGCCCTGACCAGTGTGGCTCAATTGGTTGGAGCATTGTTCTATAACCAAAGCCTTGTGGGTTCAATTCCTGGTCAGAGCACATACCTAGGAAATGGGTTTGATCCCCAGTGTGGGTGTATACAGGAGGCAAGAAATCAACATCTCTCTGTTGTATTGATGTTTTTCCCTCTCTCTTCTTTTTTCTCTCTTCTACTCTCTCTTCCTCTCTCTAAAAGCAATGAAAAAATGTTCTCTGGTGAGGATAAAAAATTCTTTGTAATTAGAAATATGATTACTAAAAATGTGGTATTTTGGTGGGACAAAAGAATTGGGGAATTACCAAAGAATTTAAAAGCAAAAATCAAATTAAATAAAAATACAAGGAAAATATTAACAACAAAGAGGTTTATTCCAAAAGATTCATGATCCTATTTGAACAAACATAAGAACTTGGAAAAGAAGAAATTATTAATGTAAAAATATAAGAAAAAATTTTAGAATCCCACAGACAGTCAAATCTTGAATTGAGACACGGGTTTCTATTTAAATGGGTTTCTATTTTTTCTATCATGGGTTTCTAGCTTTTTAGGATCTTTGCATATTTAATTTTTTCTCCTTATAGGAAAAAATCAGAAATGGAGGTATTTATTACTATTATGCAAGAATTCTTACATATTATTAAAATCCAAAAAATGTTTTGGAATACTTTTTAAAAAAAGATAGCCATTAGGAAATATTTTCCCAACCAACTAATAATTTTTTAAGAAGATAAACAATTCTATATATAATGACTCCAATTTCTTTCTGGCTAACTTTATGGAACAAAGTGACTTTCAAAGGGAAGACCAACTCTCTTTTAACATTTATGTGGCCTGTGCTACCAAGACATGGAGTCAAAGCAGTTGTATCTAATATGTAGAAACAAACACAGGGAGGTTGCCAAAACAGTGAGACAAAGAAACATGGCCCAAATGAAAGGACAGATCAAAACTCCAGAAACAGAGCTAAACAAAATGGAGATAAGCAGTTTATCAGATGTAGAGTTCAAAACATTGGTCATAAGGGTACTCAAGTAACTTAGGACCTCAACAGCTTAAAGAAGATCCAGTCAGAAACCAAGTATACACTAATTGAAATAAAGAACAATTTCGAGGGGAACGACATTGAAGTGAATGAAGCTGAGAATCAAATCAATGATTTGGAATATAAGGAAGCAAAAACAACCAATAAGAACCAGAAGAAATATGAATCCAAAATAATGAGGATAGTATAAGCAGCCTGTGGGACAACTTTAAGCAATCCAACATTCGCTTCATATGAGTGCCCGAAGGAGGAGAGAAAGAGCAAGAATTTGGAAATATATTTGAAAACAATTATGAAAGGAAACTTCCTTAATTCTGTGAAGGAAATAGACATACAAGTCAAGGAAGCACAGAGGGTCCCAAAGAAGAGATGCAGAAGCCCACTCCAAGACACATCACAATTTAATACCAAAGGTTAAAGATAAAGAGTTGGGAGGGTGGTATGGGAGAATGGGTGAGAGGTGAGGGGATAAAGAAGTACAAATAGGTAGTCACAGGATAGCCATGGGGATGTGAAGTACAGTATAGGAAAGGGAGTAGCCAGAGAACTTACATGCATGACCTGTGGACATGCACAAGGGTGTGGGGACTGCCTGAGGGAGTGTGGGGTGCTGGGTGGAGGAGCAAGGGGGGGGGGAAATCAGGACAACTGTAATAGCATAATCAATAAAATATAATTTAAAAAATTATGTGACCTGAGTTCTAAATATTTGATCTATACTCTCTGGTGCAAAACAAAGAGCAAGAAAAAGAGACAGTCAGCTCAATAACTCACACACAAACACACACACACAGACCAATTTTTACTCAGTTCTTGAGGATAATTTTGATGGCATGGAGAAATTTTTACACATTTTCTTGTATATTGAAAAGAAATTACTTATTACTAATGTTATACAATGAAATATCTTTATTAAATACAGAAAAATGTGTATATGTCAATATGAAATGTATATATTAAATGATTTGCCAGTATTCAAAACAAGATGAGATATGCTTTTACATATTCAAGATTAAATACAGTACTAAGATAATGTGATTTTTGTTAGATTGGCATGAGCTAGAACCTTATGTTTACCACTCAGATGCCATGCTTGTGGAATCTAAGAATCACACTTTTATCTATTAAATGAAAACAATATGTGCAGAGTAAACTTAATATAAATTTTAATATACATAAATATATATTATATGAAGTCTTAACATTATTGACACTCAATTCAGAAATTATTTTGTAGTTGTTTTGGCTTCACAGTACTACAATAAAAGGCAATGTCCTAAATATGTATCACCAGGCTCCTTATCATCAACAACTTTCTCATGTCTCCCACCCAGTATGTGCTTTCAGCAATATCTAAGCACTAACTGTTTCTTCGATGTGCCACTCTGTCATTCACTTCTAGCACTTTGCACTTGTCTCTTCTTGCCTTTGTCACTCTATTCTTCCATGTAAATATGTTCCAGTTTTAACTTCTCAGCTATATCTTATTCTTTTTTATTTGTTCATTGAGATACTCATTCATTACACAGTGTCTGTTCCTATTTTTCAGGGATTGCATTTCAGTCAGAATACCAGAAGTAAAATAAAGAAATACCTTACCATCATGGAGCTTACAGATGATGGAAACAAACCTATATGCACATGCATGCATATATATGAGGTCTGTTCAGAAAAAGTCCAGCCATTATTAATGTAACGAGAATGGTTTGTGTGACATCAATGTAACCTGGCAGCCAAGAAGAGTAGACTGGAATGTCCGGGTGTGAACAATGATGATTTAACTGTACTAGTCAGTGGGAACAATAGATGCCATTGAGTGAGCACATGTACTGTGTGGCTGTTGCATTCCAAATGACTGAGCAACTAGAGCAAAAATCTGCATGAAAAATTTTCTTTAATTACTTTATTGTTGTTCAATCATAGTTGTCTGCATCCTCTCCCCTCTGAAATTTTGCGTGAAGCTTGAATGTTCCTCCACGTAAACTATTAGGATGATTCAGAAGGCTTTCCAGGACAATGAAATGAGAGCAGCACAAATAAAAGTGTGGTACAAACACTTAAAAAATGGTTGTGAATCTGTTGAAACTGATTCACGTTCTAGAAGGCCACTTGAGAATGTTGAACGTGTAGGGTTGCAATCAGCAAAGATTGGCAACTGACAGTGTGAGAATTAGAAGCTGGTCTAGGGATTCCAAAATCTTGTGTCCAAGATTTGACAAAGGATCTTGGCATGAAACAGGTTGTGGCAAAATTCATTCCATGGTTTCTGCTAACAGAGCAGAAGAAACGTAATGTGCAGTTGCTAATGATTTGATTCAAACCACTGCCAATGTACCAGATTTCCTCGAGAAGGCCATAATTTGAAGGGGACTGAGGTGTCATTGTCCTATGTACAATGCTTCCCATACCTTGTATCTTCTTCAGCAAATGTCTCTATTTTTTATATTACAGGCTGTATACTTTCTGAATAGACCCTGCATATAGATATCTAATACATACAAGTATATAGCATAAAATCTATTGGTAATAAGAACTATGATAAAAATGAAGATACAGGATATAAGGCAGTGTGGATTAAACAGAGTAAAATAGAGTTGTCAGTAGGAAGACATGAAGTCACAGACAAAGAGCACTTAATGTACAACTGAGTAGGACACTGAGAAATTCAGATTTCATTTCAGTCTTAGATATAGTTGGAGGAGAAGAGCAGGAAAATCTGATTGGCATTAAAAAATATATCCTGAGATTTGCTTAATGGAGAAAACTTCACAGAATATCAAGAAAGAAATAGAGACCAAATGGTCAGGGTAAAATAAGAAAATAGTTCTTATTAATGTCATAATAGTGGAACTAGGGTAAAGGTATTGCAGAGAGAAATCAACTCTAACTTCCTGATTAGGATGTGAATGTGAGAGACAGAAGAGCAAGGCTGACATGTAAGTATGTTGGTGATTGATACTTTCATGTACTGAGTTGAGATGACAGAGAAGGAGACTGGAGGGGAAAAAACTCATGATTCCTTTTTAGCACAAATTGCACTTGCGATTCCTGGTAGTTTTCCCAAAGAAAATATCACTTAGTGGAATTTAAAAGGAAATATTCCACAGAAGTTGCTGACATATTGGTGGTATTTAAAACCATGGGGGAAAGGTTTATATAAAAAAGAGAAAATGGTGGAACTAACCCTATGTAGCTATTTTTTTTAATCAATAAAAAAAAAGAATGAGAAAGAAGCAGTAACCAAAGAACTAGCAGGAAAGCCAGCAGAACAAGTTATTCTGCAGGTACAGTAAAGAATTTATACTAGAGTACAAGCTAAGTTATTATAAAACAAAGATCTGAACACACATGTGATTAAATATAAATCTATTTTTAATGTATGAGTCCAAGGATTCACAATCCAGGCTTTTAGGGCAGTTTTGTCATCTTCAACGTGGCTTCATTTCTAGGCCAATATGTTTACTTATGTTCCCATCACCTCCCAACAGGAGGAAAAGAAGAAATCGGCAAAGGGAGTTTACTTCTATTTCTAAAAGATCACGACCCAGAGGCACACATCACTTCTGCACACATCCTATTGGCAAGTATGTAGTATCGTGATCTTATCTAGCTGCTACAGAAGTTGACAGTATAATTTAATCAAATACCAAAGTGTCCAGATAAAAGTTCATAGCTAGACAAGAAGGAAAGAACAGACAACTGGGAGTTTCTTCCACAAAGTTGAGAGTACAGAGATCCACTATGTAGAATGTTGCTATGAGGTCCAGTAATTTTAGGACAAGGAAGTAAATGTTAAATTTGTCAAAACAGTGCTAAATAGTGATATTGATTCAGTTGGGTTCAGTGGAATAGTGGAAACATGAATCTTATTTCCATGGTCGAAAGAACTGGAAGGTTTGGGAGTAGAGACAGTAGTTTTGGAAGAGCAATAGCCTAATTTTTAAGAAGAAGATGACTGTAGCACTGGTTTCCTGTCAAAATCACCCTCCTTAATGTAAAAGAAGCAAAGAAAACGCAAACAGAAAACACAGAGTCATGTAATACAAAACTTAAAAAAAACTTTATATTTGAGAACATAAAACATTGTTTTCAGTATTGCATCCTAATTTGTTTTAGAATGGTTTTATGGAAGGGAAAAAATGTTCATGAAGAATCAGCATGTCTAATGAGAAGACAAACAACAGAAGGCAACTTTAAAAAAATAATAAAAGGAGAGGCAAATTCAAAATTCCACAAACTCTGTACTCTAAACTCTATAGAATCACAATTATTGAGAAGAATACCAACACTACTTTGTTCCCTTGATAGTGGATTTTAAAAACAAGGGCAGCATAAAGATAGAAAAATTTAATAGCTTTTATTTATTTACAAAATATACAACGTGCATGACCAGATAACTTGAATATATCCTGGTAGAGTGGGGAAGAGTGTAAGCCAACATAAAACAAGAAGAGATTTAGAAAATTTTTAAATAACCTCAATGTATTTACATCCTTAGGATTCAATGATAAACACACAAAGGTACTCAAAGAATTGTATTTTTATATCATTTTAGCCCATTATTTTGATAGATATTCAAAGAGCAGGAAAACTCTGAAAGTTAAAATGATAGAAGGGTTTTTTTTGAATTATGAAGGATTCTGATAATTACAACACCTAGTTTAGCTTAACTCCTCAGCATACATAGTCAGATGACTATTAAGATAAATACTGCATGGAGGATTTTGGAATTATGTAAAAGCAAATATTAAAATATGTTTGAATTTTCACCTCTGTTGGAAAGGTGTTATTTCAAGTTATACTGCTAAATCTTTTTAAAAAGTGATTTTTTTAAATCTCTAGCATTCACATATGTTTAAAGCCATTTTATATATAAATAATCAGGTATTGAGTTGGTGAGAATTTATATCTTTATAAAATGAAATTTTTAAAAATCAGATAGGTTTGACTTCAAAATCAGTTTTTTTTATTGTATACTACTACCTTCAAAGAGCATGTATGATTCAACAGTTACTGTAAAACATAACGTAGAATGTGAACATAATTACTCATTGGTAACAGACAAAACAAATTGAAATTAAGAAGAAACAATTTGTTTTGCAATCTGCCCTTCATTAATAAATGATTTTTAATTGTTTATCATATTTTTTCACTGCTATTTAATGCTCTATATCTCCTTTCCCCTGCAATCACCACAGTTGTCCATGCCCATGAGTCCTTCTTCCTTTCTGCTTGATCCCTCCAACCCTTAACTAACATGGTAGAATGGGTCCATTGGACTTTCTCAAAAACTAATAATTTATTTTCAATAACCAAGTGCTGAAAACAGCCTATGTGCCCATCAGTAAATGAGTGGATAAAAAAACTGGTACATTCACACAATGGAATACTATGCAGCAGAAAGAAAAGAGAAACTTCTACCCTCTGCAACGGCATGGATGGAACTGGAGAGCATTATGCTAAATGAATTAAGCCAGGCGATAAAAGACAAATACCATATGATCTCACCTATAAGTGGAACCTGATGAACAAAACAAACAAAGCAGCAAAATAGAGCCAGAGACATGGAAATAAGGAACAAACTGACAGCTATCAGAGGGCAGGAGAGAGGCGGTAACAGGGAGAAAGAAGGGGAAGGGTCAAGGAACAGGAGTAGAGGACCCGTGGGCACAGACAAGGGAGTGGAGATTGACTGTGGCAGGGGCGTCAGGGTAGGGGAGAGCAACGGGGGAAAATGTGGAACCACTGTAATTGAAGAACCAGTAAATAAATAAATAACCAAAAAAATAAGAAAATAGATTAATTGGTGTATAAATAGAAAATATCCAATTGGTTTTTTGACTTAAAGGTTGCTTTGTTGAAAGCCATACCTTTTGGCTCACACCTTTTTTAATATAAGATTTTAAAAAACCACAAATTAAAAATCAGATTCTTATAACTGTGAGAACAGCAGTAAAACAAACATAAAGGAAGAATTTTATTTACTCCAGAAATAGTGTTTCTCACAAATGTTACAAAATAACTGTATTCACAAAATTTATCTTCTTTCTCATAGCAAAAGTAAATTCCTTCCAATAACAAAAATAACCTGCTCAATTCTGTCTTTCATCCAGAAAGATTATTTCATGTGCATGTGATATACAATAATAAATAAGTGAACCTCTGCCCCTACCTGAATGCTTGATGTTACTTTGGAAAGCGGTGTATAGATAGATCTAGGTGTTCCTGACAACTCCCAGCTTTCTTATGTCTGGATGAAAAGTCGCAGGGCATTTGGAGTTCTGAGGTTGAAGCAAGTTCAATCAAAACCTGTTGGAGCATCCTGAGTGCAAATGTGACAAAGAGCAGAGCATATGCATTACAGTGTGCACGGTTTTAACAAATGGATTCCCTTCACACTCCTGTGTTTGAACGAACACATGTAAACTGTATGAAAGAACTAATCCAAACTAATTAATGTCCAAACACACACACACACAAATGCACACTGACTCAACTTGTGGGAGAGAAATAGCAAAGGTAAGGCCTTGATATCCGTGCTTGTCAGAAGATCCTCTAACTACGCATATCTACTTAGAATGTTTATATTCAAAATATATTCATTTTGCATTATTACTCCAAATTATATAGTTTTTTCTAAATTTCAAAACAATCCAACTAATACTTGTAAATTATCTATTGTTTGCAAAAATGACCCTTTAACAGAATTTCTCATTCAATGCCAAACTAACAGGCAAATACTGATAGTCTCTTTTTTATGGTTAAGGAAAAATGTTCAGATGGAGTAAGGCTGCCTGATTGTTAAGCAGATTTATGAAATTCTGGAATTACTAACATCAAAATATATTTCTTTTTTTTTTTTGACATTTTTAAAGAATTTATTTATTTATTATTTTCAGAGAGAGAGGAAGGGAGGGAGAAAGAGAGGGAGAGAAACAGCAATATATGGTTGCCTCTCACATGGCCCTCACCGGGGACCTGGCCCGCAACCCAGGCATGCGCCCCGACGGGGAATCGAACCGGGACCCTTTGGTTCCCAGCCCGCGCTCAATCCACTGAGCCACACCAGCCAGGGCAAAATATATTTCTAATCATGTAATAATGTTGCAAAATGTTTTCATAGAGATTTATAAAATATTTCTAAAAACCATACTTGATTATCTAGTCTCTGATACCATTATTTTCTATAAAGAGGAGCTATTATTTGAACGAAAGACTATGCTAAGCCACATATTTTATAAATATCAGCACTAGTGTGAAAAATAATTTTGAGTATCAGTGATAAAGAAAATAAAAACTGCAAATATATATTCTTGTGGCAACAATTGGTAGAAGTCATTGAACCTTAAAATTTTGGTTTATATCATCATTGAGGCAAATGTTATGTATTTCTTTTTTTAAGTATATTTTATTGATTATTCTATTACAGTTGTCCCATTTTTTCCTTCCCTTTATCCCTCTCTACCCTTCACCCTCCTCCCACCAGAATCCTCCCCCTTTAGTTCATGTCCGTAGGTCGTACATATAAGTTCTTTGACTCCTCCATTTCCTATACTATTCTTAACCTCCCCCTATTTTGTATGTATTAATTATGCTTCTTTTTCCCTGTACCTTTTTCCCCATCTCCCCACCCCCCCACTGATAAACATCTATGTGATCTCCATTTCTATTATTCTGTTCCTGTTCTAGTTGTTTGCTTAGTTGTTTTTGTTTTTTAGGTTTAGTTGTTGATAGTTGTGAGTTTGTTGTCATTTTACTGTTCATAGTTGTGATCTTCTTCTTTTTGTTAGATCAGTCCCTTTAATATTTCATATAATAAGGTCTTGGTGATGATGAACTCCTTTAATTTGACCTTATCTGGAAAGAACTTTATCTGCCCTTCCATTCTAAATGACAGTTTTGCTGGATAGAATAATCTTGGATATAGGTCCTTGCCTTTCATGATTTTATATGCTTCTTTCCAGCCCCTTCTTGCCTGCAAGGTTTCTTTTGAGAAATCAGCTAATAGACTAATGGGAACTCCTTTGTAGGTAACTGTCTCCTTTTCTCTTGCTGCTTTTAACTTTCTCCCCTTATCTTTAATCTTGAGCAATGTAATTATGATGTGCCTTTGTGTGTGCTTCCTTGGGTGCAACTTCTTTGGGACTTTCTGAGCTTCCTGGACTGGGTGCCAGAAGGAGAAGAGGAAGAGCAAGAAGTTGAAAACTTATTTGAGAAAATAATGAAGGAAAACCTCAGCAGTCTGGCAAGGAAATAGACTTTCAAGAAGTTCAGGAATCTCAGAGTGTTGTATATTTCTTAAAGAAAAATTTCTCAAATTAAAATAATTATCTATGACACATAAAAATGATGAATTACAATTGATATCTAGTGACTCAGAATAGTCTGTAAAAAGACCAGGGAATTCATATTTATAGTAAGTAAGCTATGTGATTCCTATAATTATACAATTTCTGAAGAAATGTTCTTATTTCATAAACTTCTAAAGGTAAAAACTAATAAAATTGGTCATATGACCTCTTTTGTTCTAAGTAAAGGTACTATAATATTACCTGTGTTTTTGCTAAGTTTTGATAAATGCATATACCTGTGTAGTCCACAATGCTACCCAGATGTAGAATACTTCCATCATCCCAGGAGTTTTTCTAATGCCCTTTATAATCAACGTCTGGCCCACATATATGGAAACAATGGCTATTCAAAGCATTTTTGGTTTTTTTTTCATCATAGATAAGAACTATTTGTTCATTAATGTCATAAAAATGGAATCAAGTCTCCTTTGTTTGAGGCTCCTTTCACTCAGCATAAGGATTTGGAGATTAACCCATGGTGTTGCACACACTAGTAGTCTCTCATTTCTATGTAGTGTTCCATTTTATTAATATATCAAAATATATTTATTCATCTTCATGCTGATAGATATATGGAATGTTTCCAGTTTGGAGCTATTATGAATAAAGCTGCTATGAGCATTCTTGTACAAGTATTTTGATGACACATGTTTTCATTTTTCTTGGGTAAATACTTAGAACTGGAATGGCAGGGTCATAGAGTAGTTATAGTTTTAATTTTATAAGCAATGCCCAGACATTTTTCCAAGGCAGCTGTAACATCTCACACTGGCACCAATCATATGAGCTCCAGTTCCTGTATAACCATCTGGTGTGTTTTCACTTTTAAGGTTTCGATTTGCATTACTTTGGTGAATGATTGTGAGAACATTTTCATGTGCTTACTGATCATTCAGAGACCTTTTCTAGTGAATTTTCTATTTAAGAGTGTGTCCATTTGTATTGACTTGTTTCCTTAAGTAAACTCTTGCTTACTGCACTTTGGGGTGAGGTCTTATACTGGAAAGGAGACCTGGCCCTAAGCGAGACGGCCTAGGGCTAGCCAGTAGTGTGTAGGTTCTTCAGTTCCTGCAGGAAAGATTTCACAACGCCAGTCCAGGTAATTTTGAAAGTACATTTATTAAGCTAGGAACAGTGAAATAAGGAAGGGCTGAGGATAGAAGAAGCAAAAGGAGAGGGCCTAGGTGGGGCTGCTTTGGCTCTCTAGAAACATTACAGGAAAGAAATGAGCCATGGTGGGGCTGCTTTGGATCACTGAGGAGTCAGAGAAAAGGGTCCCTTGGGGACAGCTTTAGGGGGTTATTTGAGGGAGTTAGGGCCCCTCAAAGGGCCAGTTGCTGCTGTCCATTGCTCCCCTGGTTGCAAGTCTCATGGGACCCTTAGAGTTTAGGAGATGTGTGCCCATGGGGGAAAAAGAGAGGGAAGGGGAAGGCACCGGTGTGTTCCCAGGAGGGAGACCGAGCAATGGGTCCTTTGTTTTAAAGGTTTTATTTTTATTTTTTTAGTAGGTTGATATTATAATATTTATCAAACTAATGCCCTGGGTTAATAGAAACAGCAAAGAACCAAAGAATTAAAATGCAAGTTATATATTACAAAATTCCATCTATAACCTAAAGTCTCTAATGTTTTCATTCACTAGCTGACTAAAAAGCACAAGAAAGACAGGCCATCCAACATAATAAAGTACTTCAAAACAATTGGTAATTTTCAGTTATCAAAATTGTGGGTTTTGCAATCAAGAAAAAAGTTCTTTTTGAATATTCTATAACATGCATTTAAACAAGATAGAAAAATACATTATAAACATGTAACAATGTCTCTAAATACTTTATATTAATTATTTCTCATAGGCAACAGCACACACATAGCATGAAAATTCTAAGATAATAAAAACTTGACAAAAAAACATATCAGCTGTATGGTCACATATAAGCAACACCTCCACCTCCCCATTCTAAAAAATTATGTAACACTGTCAAAACGTCCTTAGAAACTGCATATTTTCATAACGAATAAGTTTGATAAAGAATGATAATTACGAGAACCGAGGCATTCCGAGATTTTAAAAGTCATGCTTATTTCCAGTTGATCCAAAATTGTTTCAACTAAGTTTTCAAGAGTGTGTCCAGAGCCACCATCACTCCTAAGGGTCACACATCTGTGTCACACATTTACTTCCTTGCCTTTGAGGAACACCTGTGCTGTCCAGGTATAACAACGCGGTACAGTGAGATTGGATCAAACGCTGGTATTGATTTTAAACTATCACCTCAAGTGTGCGAGTGTCACAGATTTCTTTAACCAACCAAACAAAATCAAAATGACACAGCGTATATTGTAAATAAACAAAAACAATTGTCTGTGTAACAGACAGACAAAGTAGTGGCACAGTAAACCAAAGCTGGCTGCTATGAACATCTATTGCATAGTAAATAAGCGGAAAGCAATTTCCAAGTGAGACAGAACGATGGAGGCAGTCACCTCAAAGGTGCTTGCTGAGCTTACTGATGACCTTTCCTGATTTTCAGCCTGAAGAACATTGTTTTTTGAATGACCCAAACTTAGTCAGATTTGTTTTTACCACACCAGATCACTTGGGTTGTCCATCCCCTTTCTGGTTTTAATAACCTAAGCTCCACCCTACACACACACACCTTTTTTTTTTTTTAACTTTAAAAGAACGTAAAAAGCTAGCATCATTGTGCATATACATACATGCTTACATATGAGTTTAAGCTTCCAGTGTGAAGTGCAGTTAATTATGTAGTTGAAGTGATTTGTGCACAGAGACCACATCTACCTAAACACCTAAGTAATCAACTGCTCAGTACCAGTGGTGCCAAATATCAAGGGGCAGGGGGTCCTCAGCTCTTCAGCTTGTCCCCACCTACATACCTGCATGGGTCAAAGGTAAGCAGTAAGCTGTGTTGAGGGTTGTTACAGGCTGGAAGTTTAGGGGAGGATCGCAATAGAATATTCATCAGTTCTACTAGGTGTGCCCTTTCAGGGTGGTGGCCTCCACTGATTGGTTAGCATCAGGGCAGGGGGTCATTAGTCATTGCAGCTGTTCCAGGCTGTTGCCCATTTGGTTTTCCTGCTTTTCTGCACCTGGAGCTGAAATACAACTCGGCCTGGATGTAATCTCAAAGGAGGTGACCTTCCGCATCTGGCTGTAAATGGCTTGGCCAGTTTATTCCATTTGCCAAGGAATTTTTCTACCTTCTTACTATCCTGCCTCATTAGGAAGACTATGTAATATGAATAATATGTATTTACATAGGATAAATAACAGAATACCTGTTTTCTCCTTCTTCAAGCATTCAGTAAGGTTCCAACATAGAGATGTTTTAGTATAAGAGCAACCTCTCTCAGAGCAGAATGTAAGGTAAAAACTCTACTAAAAGAAGCTTTTTCCTGTGGCCTGCAATCCTAGTTGACTATGAGAATATAACACTCTTCTTGTCCAAGTTAAAAAAGCTGAAGCTTTAAACTAAAGTTGGTGTAAAGAAAGGTAGGAAACCAAGATACGATAAGCCACATGGTAAATCCCAGCACTATAATGGATAATAGATAAGAAAGGCCCCAACAGCAATTATTTTTAAAAATATTTTTCTGCAACTTGCCTTCTCAGTCTCCAAATACCTTTCATAGGGGGGTTAATATAATTCCACAGGTCATTAAATCATGCATATTATTTTTCCATTGTTTTATTTCTTTGAACTTCATTTTTGATACTTTATAATGCTATATCTTGAAGGTCACTGATTTGTTTTTTCTTCTATCATTTCATCCTGTTAAATTATGTAGACTGCATTTTCTTTTTATTATTTTTAGTAAAATTTCTATGTTAAAAGCTGTATAATTTTTATATCGTTGGTACATAAGTTACTCGCAAATCAGCTTGACTTTTTTGAGACTTGTGTTAAAGATTTTTAATGGAAGTCTCTTGTGGGTTTTATTCTACTCTGAGTTTTTCTCTACTACCGAGGCCTGATCTTTCTGGAATATTTATTGATTTAAAGATGGTCAACAAAGTTTCTCTATAGGGGATTACCAAAATTTAGCACTACAAAATGAAATTTTAAATTCTATGTTTTGTATGAATTATAATAATTTAAATACTATTAAACAATTTTTTTAAAGTTAGGTAAAATTCTACATTATCCAACTAGAACTAATTTTTTGTATACATTAATTAACCTTCCTAATCTTTTTGAATATAATTAATCGACTATATTAAACTTTTCACCTCTACTTGGGTCAGTTTTGATGATTGGTACTTCTCTAGGTAATCATACATTTTTCTTATGAAGTTACATGCATTTTCTTTAAATGAGCCTAGCTTGTTTTTCTACTATTACTTCTGTATTTGTTTTTCTTTAAGTTGCTGAGAGCTTATCAATTTTATTAGTTACAATGCAATAATTAAGAATTTTTATTTTATATGTTTGTTATTTTTGTTGGTTAAACTTAAGAGGTAATTACTCATTCTGTGCAACTTTTCTTTCTTCTTTAATACATTATAGATAGCTGTGAACTTTCCACTCTAAAACATTTACTCCATTTAATATGTATTGATATAGAGTGTATTCCTTTTCATTGTTTTCTCAGTAGTTTGAAATGTTTTTAGTTTAACTATATTCTTTGATTCTATGGTCAAATAGCATTTTCTCAAATTTCGAAGTAGTTAAGTGTCTTGACACTTTTCAGTTATTATATATAGCTATTCATATAGTAGACATTTATATAATATATGTATATTATCTACTTGAGAAAGTTAGTGTTCTCATTTTCCTCTTTTTTCTATCCCTTCTTCTCTCTCTCCTAATTCCTCTTTCTCTCCTACCTTTCTATAATGATGTTAATTTATTTTACTGTGGAATAAGCCAAAGTCATATTTAGCATGTCTACATCTTCTTAACAGTGTTCTGCTGGATATTTATTCTCAATTTTCTCTATCTGATATGAATATTCCTACATTCTTGCTCATTTTGTTTTTGTCTGTATTTCTGTTGTAAATTATGCTCAACCTTACTTTATCACTTGTTCTAAATATATCATTATTTTGGAAACAGCATTTAGTTGATTTGTTTTGCGTTAACCCAGTTTGAGATTGCATTATAGAAGAATTAAATCTATCCACATTATATATGTTAGATTTGAAGTGTTGTTGGATATGACTATTTAATCTATGCCTAATTTTATATATTCATCATTTATTTTCTATCATTTGTTTTTCTCTTTTCTTATTTTATGTTACTTTTTTTAACATTCATTTCTTTTCTTGACCTTGTTATTTGAAATGTTTTACTGTGTATTGAATTTCATTGATAATTTAACTCTTTCTCTGCTATTTTTCACTGCATTTTCCCCATTCCAATAGTTTGACTTTTCTTCTCTCTCCTGTACACCCTCTTCCCTTTTCTGCACAAGTTTGGATGAGATTTTGAAAACAATTTACTTACCCCTTCTAGCCATAGACCTTAGATATTGCTGAAATTTTTTATTCATTTTAGACTGTCTATTATTGCGCTGTTACTCAGTATAAAATCTATTTTAAGACATTATTTAGCATGCTTTTCTTTTTCCTATTATTTTCCATATTTTGGGGGACACTGTTTTGCTTCACATGTTATGTGATTAAAATTATTTTTCAAGTCTTTTTCTCAGATGTCATGTGTTTGTGTGATATCTTCAAATTCTAGCATATCTTCACAGATTTTTCTTTCCTCTTGACCACAGATACATTTGTGAGATATTGAATAATTTGGTTGCAATCGTTTCCTCTCAGTCATCTGTGAATGTCATTTAATAATTGTCAAACTTATAATGCCAGACAAATATTGTATACAAGTTACCAAACAATAGTTTGTTATGCCTGAAAGCATGTAGCTATTTTTCTCTTTAAGATTAGACTTCAGTAATTTTACCAAGATGTCCCAGGATTTGTGTTTTATTTAGTTTAGGTTTTTTTTTTCTTTTTCTTTCTTATCAATTCATCCTGAATTCTATGAGCGCTTTCAAATTTAGATTTAGTCTTTTCAACTCAGGAACACCTTCATTAATAATTTTTAACTACTGCTATTTTTTGTTTTCTTTTATCTGCTCCTGCAAGTTTAGATATACTAGCTGTTCTAGATATAGTTTCTCTCTGTTAATATTTTTCCCCACTTGATAAAAATGCCTAGGCCCTCCTTAGAGATTGTCCTAAAAAGTAAATGGAATTAGCTCAAAAGTGGAGGTGGGAGCTCCCAGGTGCAAGTTGTCAGCTCTGTACATCTCTCCTACGGGGTCGGCCAGGCCTTCCTTGGGGAGGGACCTGAGCAGCACATCTCAGGCCTGCCACAAAAGGGTAAGAAAAAATATTTTAATCTATATCCAGTTTGTTTAAAGAAGCTTAAAGGAATATATCAACAATGTAATAAGATAATACTGTTTGAATGAAGGAGATAAAGAGAAATTGAAAACAGGACTGTGAGATAAGGAGACAAATGCAGCTAGGAGTGATACATACATTGATCATGAAAGGTCATTTTTTAAAATCTAAACTATTTAATACCAAACTGAAACTAAGAAATTAGATCACTTAGAAACTTCACTATACCCATAAAGTTAAGAATTTGTAATTACATTCATGAATCACAACTTTGCTTGGTGTTTGATCAGAAAAAACTCTTTACCAGCTTATCTATTATGGTGGTAGGCTATTTCCGATAGAAGACTGGGCTTTGTAATTCCACTGAACCAATATTGAAAAAGCCATTTTGTTTATTTTTTGCCTTTGGTACTATTTAGCCTAAACACAATGATAACCCCAAACCAAAAAGTGTGCAGAAAGAAAATGCTCTAAGGGAAGTGTTCATTTTCTGGTCCAGTAAACAAGAAAATAGAAAATCTAATAGTCAAAGACAGTGGGGAGACTTCTATTTTCTTTTTCTTTTTCTTTTCTCTCCCTCTCTCTCTCTCCCTCCCTCTCTCTCCTCTCCCCCCTCCCTTCTGCCCTCTCCCTTCTCCCCCTCCCCTGTCCCCTCCCCCGTCCCCTCCCCCACTCCGTTTTCTCTCTCACCTCAGCCAGCAGTCACTACTGTGTGGTGGTGGTGACAGGGAAGCAGGAACTTCCCTGGCGGTCAGGCAGTTGCCTTAAACTCCGAGGGATGGGAACCTTTTCTCGGACCACAGGAGCCATAGTCCCAAGACCATGAGATGTCCCACTGCTTATCTTTGCTCTCTTTATCCTGACAGCTGGCTTTAGATGTGGACGCAGTCACAACAATTGTGCAAAGGAGCAGGAAAGAGAAATGAAGCCCTAGGGAAACGCAAAGAGTTAGGGTGACTGCAGAGAAGAAGGCACTACAGAACAAAATTTCATTTTTAAGAAATTGTTTGATCTCCTGAGTCCAGTCTGAAGCTACACTTTCATAGATTTTTCCCAAAAAATAATGCCAGTAATTTTGAAAACTGAACTACAGATTTTAAAAAATCACCATCCAGGAACAGACTCCGCTCTGGGTGGTATGTATGTGGGACAGTTCCAAATAGCACTAAAAAGTCCTTTAAAAGATACAAAGTTACAGTTATACAGGATGAGTAAGTCCCAGAGATCTACCATATACCATAGTGCCTATAGTTAACATTGATATACTGTACACTTACAATTTTGGAAAGAGGGTAGAACTTATATTAAATGTTCTTAGCATACACCACAGATAAAGGGCAGGAGGAGACAGGAAGTTGATGGATATGTGTATAGCACAGATTGTGGTGATGGTTTCATAGGTGTTTGCTTATTGCCAAACTCATGAAGTTGTTTACATTAAATTTGTATTGCTTTTTGTGGCATTCATACCACAATAAAGTGGTAATGAAAAAAAAACGAGGTCCATACTGGAATTCTGCCCTCGAGGAAGGCTGAAGCCAACAAGGTAGATTGTCTCCATAAAACATACAAACGAATGAAAATCAGTATCTTATGACTGGATGCAAATAAGAACAAGAGACTTATGGCACTATATTCAAAATGTCCAGGAAACAATCCAAAATTACTCAGCACAGGAAGAACCAGAAAAGTCTCAAGTTGCAAGATAAAACACTAAAATAAATAAAAAATAAAATAAAATAAACTTTAAATCCGTATGTTGGGAGTATAGATACAAAAATTAAAGCAGCTATATCAGGCATTCTCCAAAAAGTAAGGAAAGTAAAAATAGACAGTTTAAAGCAATAACATAAACTGTGCAAAGATAAATCAAATGAAAATATTAAAACCGTAAAATACAATAACCACAATAAAAAATTCACTGGATGAGCTCAATACTGTCATGGACATAACTGAGTAAAATTATCACTGAAGGTGAAGGTTGACAACGTGAACAAAAGAGAAAAGTTTTAAAAGAATGACAAAAGTTAACAGCCTTAAAAACCAATGGGAAAGTACTAAAAGGTCAATATTTATAGCAAAAGGCCCCTAGGAGGAAAGAATACCAGGCGTGGATCAGGAAAAATAATTATTTTAAGACATAATGTTTGAAAGCTTCCAAAAATGGTTAAAGACATACAGATTTACAGATATACAGTTACAGATTTAAGAAGTTGAGAAAATATTTTTTTATTTTATTTTATTTTTTTATTGTTGTTCAAGTACAGTTTTCTGCCTTTTCTCCCCACCCCAGTCCCCCCCAAAAATAATCAAAAAATAAAAAAATTGAGACAAAAAAAAAAGATGTTGAGAAAATACCAAACAGGCCAAGTAATTCAAGCTAACCCATATCAGCCACAGGATAATCAAATTGGTGAAAACTAAAGTCCATGAAAATGCTCCACAGCGGCTACAGAAAACCCACACAAAACTTAAAGGAAAACAATGACTTAAATGACTAAGCATTTCTTATTGAAAACTCTGAAGGCCTGAAGACCAGAATGAAGTGTGCGTATGGGGAGGACTTTTAATTTACAGAGAGTGTAAAGACTCTGCTGATTCAGAGTTCAATTCCTATGAGAATATACTTCAGGATTAAAGGTGAAATAAAGATAATATCTCATGAAGGAAAACTAAGAGAATACGTATCTATCAGATTTTATCCTAAAAGGAGTGCAAAGAGGTATTATTTAAACAGAAAAGAGTTGAGGCCAGAGAACAAGATATATGAGAAGCGAAGGGAAAGCAAAAGAAATTATTAATATCTGGGTAAATATGACAGACTATTCTTTCCATCTTAATTTTTTAAATACATTCTTAACAATCTAAGGGAAAGCTGTAATATTACCCATACAAATTGGAAGGAGTAAAACTATCCCTGTTTGTATACTAGAGATGTCTACCTAGAAAACTCCATGTTACCTTAAAACCCCTTCTAGAACTAGTGAGTCTCATAAGATAACAAAGTAAACTTACAAAAATCAATGATAATGCTATATAGTATCCTATACAGAGCCTTGCAAAAAATGGTACTAAACAGCATATTCCATAGGCAAAAAAAGTACATCAAACTAAACCTCACTCCTTACTACATTAGTATAACTGTAGTCTTTCTACAATTAATGCTAATTCAATTATAGAGTTAAATTTAAAATATAAAATTTTAACTTTAAAATTTGAAAGTAAAATAATATTTTAGGAAGAAAAAAGTATTTGTGACATAGGGCTATGCAAGGATTCTTAGATATGACACAAAAAGGATGATTTGTAAAGAAAAAAGAGATAAACTTTAGCTCTCTGAAAATATTTTTAAAAGAATAAAGCACATACTTAGAAAAAATTTTCAAATCATGTATTTGACAAAGAACATGTACCTGAGAAAATATAAAGACCTTCCAAATCTTGGTAGTAAAAAAACAACCCAATTCGCCCTGACTGGTGTAGCTCAGTGGATTGAGCGCGGGCTGGGAACCAGATGGTCCCGGTTTGATTCCCAGTCAGGGCACATGCCTGGGTTGCGGGCCAGGTACCCTGTGAGGGCCATGTGAGAGGCAACCATACATTGCTGTTTCTCTCCCTCTCTGTCTCCCTCCCTTCCCCTCTCTCTAAAATACATAAATAAAATCTTTAAAAAAAAAACCCAATTCATAAATGGGCAAAAGCTTGAGCAGATCCTTCACCAAAGAGAAGATAAGGAAGCCAAATGAGCTCCTGAAAATTGCTTAACATCACCATGTATTAGGGAACTGTACATTGAAATCATGATGATATACTAACACATGCCTGTTTAAATAGCTAAGATAAAACCAATGATAATAGAAATAATACTAATGTTAGCCTAAATTGTCTTAGTAAATATGCCCAATTTGATAGCTAAGGACATAGAGAAACTAGAAGACTCAGAGATTTCTAGTGGAAATGGAAAATGGTATACACCTCTCCAAAAGACTGTGGCAGTTTCTTAGAAGGTTGAACATCATTTAAATCTATGACCCAGCACTATCATTCTTTGATATTTACTCAAGAGATATAAAAAGACATATTTATATACAAACCTGTACATAAATATTAATTTCAGCTTTATCTGTAATAGCCCTACCTAAGTGAATCAATAAACAAAACTGTGGTACGTCTATATAGTGGAATACTACTCAGCAATAAAAAAGAAACAAGCTATCAGTTAATGCAGTAACATGAATGAAGCATAACTGCATTTGATAAATAAAATAAGCATGTCTCAACGACTATATATATCAAGCCTCAATTTAAATGACATGCTGGAAAAGACACAGTGATATGGATTGAGTGCAATCAGTGGTTGCCAGGGGTCAGAGGGGAACCTGTGACAAAATGGACAAAGAGCACGTGGGAGATTTTTTTGTGTGTGTGGGGCGGGAAAATTATTGTATTACCTGATTATGATAGTGCTTTGTGCAAATCTACACATGTGTTAAATCTGATAGAACTGTACACCAAAAAAAAATCAATTTACTGTATTTAAAACACAAAAATATTAATGGCTCCACTAAGAGTCTGGGAGAAGACCCTCTTCAAGTCAGTATGAAAACTGAAGTACCTGTGATGTTGCTCAGTTTCTTCCAATTAATCTGCTCACAGCTTGAGGACTGAGCTGTCTAACCAAGGTCAAAATCTAGTGTATAAGTCTTTGATTAATCATCCCACCCTATTCACCTCCCACTTTCCACTCACCTCTTTTTCTCCTCAGTCCCTCTACAAATCCTCCTTTCTCTTTTTCCAACCCTTTTATCTCTTTTCTTCTCTTTTTTATTATATAACTGGTGCTTACTCTGTGTTGTACAAGAGATTTATTTAGAGAAAGACAAAAGTAATGTTAGCCTAAATTGTCTTAGTAAATATGCCCAATTTGATAGCTATTGACAAGATGTAGAAACTAGTATTGTAGGTTAATAGGGTCTGGATCCAAGATTTTAACTCAGATATTCTCTAACTATAGAAGAAAAACAATTTAACTGCACCATATTATGGAATCAATGGATTTTCCCAATACGTATTGGGCTTTGTGGTTCCTAATTAAAATTTAATAAACATTATTTAACTTATAATTCACAATTGCTTCTAATTCTCATTTAATTAACTTCATGAATGTTTTAAATTTTATTAAATGCCTTCTAAAATGAAAGAAATGTGAATAATGCCTCTAGATTTTTTGTTAACATTATAATAAAATTAAATGTAAATTTAATTTAGAAATAGCTTAAAATTTTCACTTTACCTCAGAGGGAGATATTTTATAGCAACCTGAGTTCTTAAATACATTTTTGCTTATACAGAAACCCTGCCAACTGTTACTGTCACAATGTTCATAAAAACAGAATTATATACAACTGTGAGCAGCAGTGTATGTGTAATGTAGCAGATACTTGTGTTTTTAATTGAAATTAACATCTGTTTTTGCTCTTGTTTTAGCACTGAAGAAACTAAGGTTGTTTGACTAAGAACCGATAAATTAACAAATGATAGTTGAATCGGATGTTGTCATCATATGTAATATATCCTCCTTATTCAAAGTATCCAATTACAATACTACTTTCCATTTATATTTCTTAATATCACTACTCTTAAATTTATTATTATAATTTTGTTTAACATCTTAGCTCCTTCAAAATTTTGTTAGTAATGTTTCTCTACTTGCTGTTATGCTAAATAAAACGTTTAGTAAATGAAACAGTAAACAGTGGGTGATGAGATATCTTCCTATAATATTTGTTTGGTATTTTAACTATTATTTGCATTAAAAGTGGTTGTTAAATCTATTGCTTTGCCCAAACATTTTAAACTTATCTTAACTGTTACCAATATATTCATTTTTACTTTAATATATACATAAATAGGTACAGAAACAATTATAGGTACAAGTTTCTACACGAATTAGTACATACACACATATTGCTGTCTCTGTTCATTCTGAGGGCTTAGAAGCAACTCAGTAGCAACAAGTACATTAAACGGCTTTAAAATTTTCTGATATGCCACATGATATAATTTTATGCATTGTTGTAATAAATATTACTTCTTATATTTTTAAAAAGGAAAATGCATAGATATATTTGTTTTTAAGAAACTCAGTATCCAATTTAAGACTCCAAAATCTATAATACTACAAAAAGAACACATCAAATGTAATGAATAAAATAAAATTTGGTTAAGCAAAAGTTAACAAAGTACTTACTGAAAGTGTTATTTGGTTCTAAATTTGAAAATTTGGTATGGAATAGAGTCTCCATGAATGCAAAACACATTTTCCCTTACATTTTGCAATGTAGAATCTTAAATTTATGTGAAACTGGAAATAACAGCTTGGCTCACCATACAGTCTAAATATTCAAAATTATTGCCAACCTGACAGATTGATATAATATATTCTGAATAAGCTGATACAATAAAAAAGTGAACACCAATTATAGGAACACAATAAAATCATAGGGGAAGTAGAAGAAGAAGTAACATAATATTATAAAGTTCACTTTCGTATCCCTTCCAATAGTTTATTATTCAGGCAAATCATAATCCCAGAAAGATTATACCCTCACTGTGGCTAATTCAAAGTCCAAGTAAAATATTTGAGTCTTTCATGGACTAGGTTACATAGCTTAAAAGAGGCCTCATCACTAAACAAATCTCTTTAAATCTCTAGGCAGACTTACTTAACTCCTTCAGTCGCCCATTGTGAAGCTTTTATTATTATAATTTTCTATTTTTTCTATCTGCTGCTATTCCCACTTGTTCAACTGTTCACTGACCATTGAGTTTAAATAAACCCAGACCATGAGAAGTTATCCTGAATTCTTTCTTTGGTGTTGTAGTAAGATTTTTTCACAGTCTTTTTTGACACTATAGCTTCTGTCTCATAGATTTTTTTTTTTCACTGAAACTTTCTGTCACTGCTAAACTTTATTCAGTTTATTCTTTTTCCAATTATGGTAAAAATGGGTGTAAGAACTTCTCAGTATACATACTTGTATCCTGACAGCTCTTTCCACACCATTTATGGTATCGAAAACAAAGGGTGTATGAACCGTGGACATTCCTTTCTTCACTTTGATACATTGATGGGTTCATGCCAAATAACTTCTGTCTCCACTGGACAGTTGCTTTAATTTAAAGCCTGATCTGTGGAGACCTATAGTCACTTCAATGTTAATTGGAAATACTACCTTCTAATACTTCCCTTTAAATACTAGAACATTATGTGTTTTCCTGGTATTCTATAGAACAACTTTGAGGCACATGAGAAATATATCTCTTCTTAGATTGAGTTCATAGTTTTAGAATCCCAAATGTGTATGCAGATTACCTGAGGCTATTTTTTCAATATCCCTCTATGCCTTGGTCAATAGCAGTTTTAGAGCATGGGTCATATCAGTGTGATTTCACCCAAGGGCCTAAAGACCAATTTAAATGGAGTAGATGTCCTAACCGCTTAATTGTATATTCTAGACATAAGCCTGGTCAAGGGTCAGCATACTGTTGAACAAAAATGATAGCCCATAGACCCGTTACTGGTACTGATAAGTGTCAAAGACAGTGATTTTTCTGAAAAAATGTGTGCATTGAGAGGGGTGGTATTTTTTCTTATACCCATAAGACATTTTCTACTATAAAAAATTTTAAGTTTTTAAAAAATTTGTCTAAAGATCTCTCCTGTATAAATGTTAATTTGCCTTATTTTAAGTAGAATTGTTTGGTAATATAACTTTCTAAACTATTAATTGATAAATATTTTACCAGAAACTAAATAAAAGTCTGTAACATAAATAAAAGAGCATGGGGCATAAGACTTTACATGAGAAAACACATTTTGCTGTTAGTTTTCAATTACCATGAAATTCAATTTTGAATTTGAAACCAGTTTTGCACTAAAGAATACTCAGTTTTCACAGCAATCACTTGTTTTTAGACTTTCTGTTTTGCCATTTCCTCACTCAAAATACAAATTTTATGATATACTAAGTAAGACAAATCAACAATTCTGCACTATGTTGTTGCCTGTGGTTACTGAGGGAAATTAATAACATCTGTAATTGGAAATTTTGTTGAAACCAAATCTCCAATGAATGGCACCACAAATGATATTATTGACTCGGAAAATTATTGTCTACATAAAAATAAAAATCCATATTTAAGGCCATTATTATTTCCTTGCCTCAAGTTAATTTCCTCCACACCACCTTTCCCACTGATGATAGCCACGGGAGTTTTGACTAACCACAAAATATTACTGCTCAGATGCCACAAATAGCACAAAACGCACTCGTGTTGGAAAAACCCTGAAGGTAACTCTGTTTTCATTCTAAGCTGAAAATATTGTTTTTCAGGATGATAAACAGACAAAATAGTTAATCCCAGTCACTTTCTGGTACTCTTAAATATTTTAGTGTAAATATCTATAGTTATATTTGTCCTATTTAGCACTTAGGTCTTATTTGCATGTCCAATAAATATTGTGAAGAAAATATTTTTAATATACTAATTATGTAAAAAAACAGCAATAATACTACAGAAGTCACACTGAAATCAGGGTGAGTCTGCTGACAAATCAAATTTTTTAGCTTATAGACCAAGAGACAGACTATCTCTGGGCTCCTGCAAATTCATAAAGGAACATCAATCTTGTCAGATTTGTTAGCCTCTTACTTGGATAGTGTTGGTATTCTAACTACTAAAATCCACAATTTTCGGATAAAGAACCTAAAGTTTTTAGAAATTAAGCAACATTCTTAGCAGTAAACAATTCAGGGAAAAACCAAAATTCTAGATCTGGTCTAGATTCTGGATCTGGTCTAAGTCTAGATTCTACCTGAATCTAAGGTCTATAATTTTTCCAATTATTTGTTCTTGCTTCTCTCTGCTATTTTCATTGATATCCTACAGATGAATAATCCTTATTCCTTAAAGTTATTTGTGGTGTCCTGAAGGATGCAGTGAAGCAGCAAGAAGGTGTGTGTGTGTTGTGTGACTTTGAATTGATTCTAACTCCCAGTGACTCTATGAATGCGTGGTGTCCACAATGTCCTGTTCTCAGCAGCCCTGCTCAGCTCTTGTACAGTCATGACTAAGACTTCTTTTATGGAGTCAATTCATCTTCTATGTGGTCTTACTCTTTGCCTGCTGCCTTCTACTTTCTCAGCATTATTATCTTATCCTAAGAACATTATACTCCTGATGTGCCAGAAGTAGTATAATTCCTCCAGCAATGTTTCAGGCTTAATTCGTTCTTGGACCCGCTTGTTCATCTTTCTGGTGGTTCAGGGTGAGGTGCAGTGTAGGTGCAGATCCAGTAAGAAGATATAGGTATAAAAATCAGGTGGAAGGCATTGTAATAATTGGGCTAAATGCAAGCACATCTACTTTAAACAAATGTTATAAATATGACAGAAGAGATCTAAGTGGTTTACATATGAAATATATAGGATATAACTCTTTTAATGTAAAGTGTGAAAAGAGGGAGTTTCATTCATTCTCTATGACTTTTGAAGTTTTTAAAAATATGATTTAGTAAAATTAAATTTATCTTTTAGTATGTACCCGAATAAAAAACAGTTGCCAGAGCTGGTTTGAGTAAGACTTTTTTCCTTGAAGGAAAAGGAAAGAAATTAAAGAAAGGAAAAAAGAAGAAAGAAAAGAAAAGAAAAGAGAGAGAGAGAAGAAAGAAAAAGGAAGGAAGGAGAGAGGGAGGGAAGGAAGGAACAAGGAAGGAAAGGAGAAAGTGAAAGAAACGAAGAAAAAATAGAAAAGTACAAAAGCAAAAATCTCTTTAATTGAGAGAGAAAATAAATTGTCAGGGAAGGTGTGTATTCGTGGTGATGGGATCATAAAGGTGTTAAAGACATGAGGAGCAAGCGGCCAGAAAGAGAAGCTGTGAAGAGGGTGATGTAGGCAAAGGTATATCTGTAACTGCTTTCCAGAACTGCACTCAGGTGATCCCAACTGAATAATGAAATATGTCATACATACATATGACAGAAACCTTAAGGAAATTTATCTATAACCAAGTTCAAATTGAACCAAATTGAAGGAAAACCTGGTCCCAAATTATAGTGTAATTAAAAAGCACCTCTATATTAATTTTAGCATTATTTGCAATAACCAAGATATGGAAGCAACCTAAGTGCCCCTCAATAGACAGTTGGATAAAGAAGATGTGGTACATAGAGACTATGGAGAATATCTCTCAGCCACAAAAAATTATATCTTACTTTTTGTGACAATATGGATGAACCTAGAGGGTATTATGCTAGGTGAAATAAGTCAGACAGTGAAAGACAAATATATGATTTCATTTATGTGCAGAATCTAAAGAACAAAATAAATGAACAAATAAAACAGAAACAATATCATAGATACAGAGAATATACTGATGGTTACTAGATGCAGGGAAGTTGGGGGCCTGGGTGAAAAGGTGAAAGGATTAAGAAGTACATATTGGTAGTTATGAAATAGTTACAGGGATATAAGGTATAGCGTAGGAAATACAGTCAGATGAGTCCCAGTTTATCAGGAGATCACTACATAACATACACAAATGTCTAACCACTAATCTGTATTCCCTGAAACCACTATAAAATAATGTTGAATATCAACTGTAATTAAAAAATAAAAAATAATCATTTTATTTTGCTCAGGATAATTTTGTTTATAGTACAATGATTTATGTGTAACATTTTAAAAAATAATTTACACATGAATGTTTTATGTTTTTATTGTTGTTCAAGTATAATTGTCTCCATTTCCCCCCACCACTGCTCCCCACCCCAGCCATCCCCACTCCCCATACTCGATCCTACCCCTCTTTTATTAGCATTACAGTTTATTTTTTCATTTTATTAATAAAATGAAAAGTTAAAAAATGAGGCAACTTGTTCAAAAAAGAACTAAAACTTTTAAAAATTAATAAGTATACAAAGTTGTGCTAAATACTATGAAAAATCTAGTAGAAAAATTGATGTATATTATAAATAAATTGCAAAATTGGCTTTTTATTTATTAGAAAAATCAGTCACAGTCAGAAAATGATTGAGAAACATTGTTGAATCAAATGGCTCCAGAACTGCCTGATTTTTTGTCAGGAAGTCCTTTCAAACTTTCAAGAAATAAATAATTTTGCAGTTAGGTACTAGCCTAGAGAGAGAAATCTGTCTACTTATTAAATATAGTGTATGTATATATATGATGGTCTTTATCTTATTAAAATAAAAAAAGTTTTTTAAAATGTAATAAGTATATCAACCTAAATCAGATCAGTATTTTGGACTAAAGCCTTCATTGTGTTAAAGAGCAAATTCTGTGTTAATTTAGCTATTGACAAAGGCATAGAGTATTTTATGTTATTGCTCACTTTGAAATATGAGGTAAGAATTCTGTAATAAAAAGATAATATCTTTTGATCTTTTTAGCATTAACATTTTTAATGCTGTTTTAACCTAAGTTACATCCATCCAATAATATGTGGACCCTACATGAGTATCCCCCGGCCAAATACCCTCTAGTCCTTCATTTGCAAATTCTTATTGAGCTAACATATATTTTTTTTTCTCAGAACACTTGAGAACACCCATGGAAAGATTAAGGAAGCGGAGGGTCTAAATAATTATGAGGAAGGCCAGTGGGAAGAAGAAAAGGAAAATAAATTAGCTTGCTCTATTGTACGCCAAGTACAGTGATGGTTACTTTATCTTTAATCCTCATAAGCCACTGCAGTTATTATTCTCATTTGACACATTAGAAAATAGAATGAGTTGGTATTTCTGACTCATCCCACGAGCACTTCTGTCATATAATAGAGCATGAAAGCACTTTTAATATAAAAAAGTGATTCAAATTCCAAGGAAAATCTCAATTACATTGATAAAGGGCATTAGAGGACAGTGGTTAAGAACACAGCCTCTAAAACTACATGGCCTGAGTCCAAATTCAAATCTGAAATGTATTAAATTGGTGGCCTTGGGCTAGTTTTGTAAACTAACTGTGTTATAGTCACTTCATTTTTAACAAACAAATGATAAGAAATTGTGCCTCCTAGTGTATTGGAATGACTGGCTCAGATAATATATATAAAACACCTAGGACAACGCCTGGTACATACTAAGAGCTTTACAGGTTTGCTAATAATATTTTTGCATTAAACTAAACTTGGAAAAATACAAGAGGAGTTTTCTTTCCTATAAACTAGAGTATATTTCCTGTTCACTATTGCGTATCTTCTACCAACAAGACCCTGCAAAAACCTGGAGATTCTTTTTTTCTTAATCATTCAGAGAATATTTTAACTATATCAAATAAAGCAAGATTTCCTGAAATTATCTTTTTGAGTATTAATATCCCCTAACTTAAAGTAATTACCCTGTGTGATGGATAATTTTATGTGTTACTTTATGTGTCTGGGCCATGGTGCCAACGTATTTGTTTCTGATAGGGTATTTTCGGAGATTTACATTTAAGTTTGTGGATTTAGAATAAAGCAAATTGCCCTCCATAATGTGAGTAGGCCTTATCCAATCAATTTGAAGGCCTCAGTAGAACGAAAGGCTTGACATCCCCTGAGTAAAAGGGAATTCTCCTGCAGAGTAGAGTGTCTCCAGACTTTACCTGCAACAGTGATTCTTCCTGAATTCTACGGCAGTGGGCCTTTGAGCTTGAACTGAAACTTGGCCCTTCCCTGTGTATTCTACCTGCTTGCCAGCCCTGCAGATTTTGGACTTCTCAGCCTCTATAATTGCATGAGCTAATTCCTTTAAAAAAACAAAAAACAAAAGACTCTCTCTATTCTCTCTCTTTGTTTTTCCTGTGCTCTTTGGTAATTTGGAGTCCTTCCCTTCAGCAAAAGCAAATATAAAAGTGCCAGCTGCTCTTTCCTGCCAACATGGATGGGCTCGTAATGTATTTTTCTCTTTTTTACAGAATTTATTGAGGTGACATTGATTAATAAAATTATATAGGTTTCACATGTACAATTCTATAACATGTTATCTGTGTATTGTATTGTGTGTTCATCATCCCAAGTCAAGTCTCCTTCCAACACCATTTATTCCTCCTTTATTCTCTCTCACCTCCTCCCATCTTCCTTTCCTTTTTGTAATCACCATATTGTTGTGTGTCTGGGTTGTTATTATTGTTTTTTCTTAATCATTACACTTTTTTTAATCAAGCCCCACAAACCCCTCCCCTCTGACATCTGTGAGTCTGTAAAAATTCACAAAATGAAAGATGTGTTACTCTGCAGCAACACATCGTGCCCTTAATTTGGGGTGAAAAAGACACATATATTTATGTATACATTTTTATTCTTTTCAAAACAAGCTAGCAAAAATTTCTAAGTAATTTTTTTTCATTTTGAGAAATTTTCTAAGTAAATAGAGTTAGCAATTCAAGTGCTCTTTTAAAGTATTTTCCTTATTTGAAAGTAGCATTGGCATGAAATGAACCTGAAGAAAGGTGACTAACGGAGACAGTCTCCAAGGAGGGCAGACAGGACCCACGGCATCACTGTCTGTCTACACAACAACCTCCATTAACTCTTTGGGCAGCTTCCTTCTTGCCCATAAGATACCCAGAATACATACACATTAAATTAGAAAGTTCTATAGCTGTGTTCTTTTTTATTTAACTGCAAGGAATATCTAGAAACAATTCTGGAAACTATCATCATAGTATCAAAAAAAAAAAAATTGGTGGGGGAGAAAAAGAAAACTAAAGCCATAAAGACACAGTCAGGACAAAACATTGCAGGTCATTATAGTGCAATGTTAAAGAGCGTGTGACTTGGGGACAGATAATATGACTCTACCTCTCATTTAACATGTTTTTTTAATTACTAAGCTTGATATTTTGAATTAATTGTAGAATAACATGCATTTTATGAAGTAGTATAGACAGATTATGTATGCCCAGTTACACCCAATGGTAATATCTTTGTTGCAAAACCACAGTACAATATCAAATCCAGGATATTGACCTTGATAACCATCAATATACAGACTATTTTCATCACAAGGAACCCTCATGCTGTCCCTTTAGAGCCACTTCCATTTCCTTCCACATCTCCAACTTTTCTTCCATCATCCCTAACATCCAGCAACCACTGACAACCACCAACCTGTACTTCATTTCTATAATGTTGTTATATCAAGATTATTATATATATGGAATAATACGGTATGTAACTTGTGGAATTGGCTTTCCTCATTCAGCATAATAACTGGACAGTCATTCAGGATGCTGTGTGTATAATAGAAATTAAATATAATAGATTATTTATCAGTAGCATTCCATTAGATGGCTGTACCACAATTTATTTAATCAGTCACCAATTTAAAAACATCTGGGGTATTTTCAGTTTGTGGTTATTATGAATAAAGCTGCTATATGTATTGTGCGTAGATTTTGTATAAATGTAAGATTTTATTTCTTTGGGAAAATGCCCAGAAGTACAATTCTCAGTTGATTAGTGGTTTTTCGTTTTGGTTTTTTTTTTAACAAACTGCCAATTTGTTATCTAGAATTGTCATTTTGTGTTCTCACTGACAATGCAAAAATGATTCAGTTTCTCCACATCTCACCAACATTTGGTGTTGTCACTATTTTTCCTTTTCTGAGAGGTGTTATCTCATTATGTTTTTAATTTGCATTTTACCAAGGCAAATAATGGTGAACAATTTTTCATGTGTTTACTTGCCATTTGCATAGCTTCTTCAGTAAAATATCTATGTCCATTTTCTGATTCCATTGTTTCTTTCCCCAAAGAATTTAAAGTTCTTTATACATTCTAAATAGCAGGCCTTTGTCAGACATATGAAGTTTGCAAACATTTTATCCCACTGTGTAACTGGTCTTTTCATCCTTTTAATAAGGTATTTGCCAAAACAAAATTTTTAATTTGATAAACTCTAATTATTAATTTTTATGGGTTATTCTTTTTACATCAAATCTAAGAAATCTTTGTCGATCCCTAGATCTCAAAGATTTTCTCTATTTTTATTTCAAAACGTGAATTTACATTCAGGTCTGTGATCCATTTCTGAGTCATGAGTGCATCATCAGAGCCTTGAAAGGGTGAAATTCGAGGCTCACCACCAGAGCTTTGCGGGCATCTATGTGGCTGGGGCCACGTTTTTGGTTTTTTCCAATGGTGTTTGAATGAAGTACAGCTATTATTGCCTATAAGTTTCCTGACCTTTTGGTTAAAGATAGACAAATTATGGGGAGGCTTGTTATCCTTTCCAGATTGTTGTCTTCTTCAGCTCCATGTTTGGGATATAGGAAACAAAAAGAAAAGCTGGGGAGCTCAGCACCATGTCGTTCAACAGACCCCAAAGTCCCTAGTGAAGTCATCACTTACACCGAATTGGCATTGTTTCTTCATCTATAAAAGAATATGCAAATACAACCTTGCATATAAATTCATTGTGAATACTAAGCAAGTTAATATATGTAAAGTATCTATAAAAGTATGTTATTTCTATTTTATGTCTAACTAATGAATTCCATGTAAGTAAATAGAATTCCATATTCTAGTTCTACATATTATTTAATTCACACACACGAATGCGCACATGAACACATATTGAACTTCAATAGTTTCAAATTAATATTGAAAGTTGTCCTGGAAATCACAATTTTTTAAATATATATATAGTATATATATATACAAATTTTTATTGTATAAAAATATATATACAATATGTATATCGTATATATTTTATATATACAAATTTATATTGCATTTATATATTTATAATGTATATATACAATATATAATATCTAATATATTAAATATAGTCAAAATATATATGGTAAATATAATTTTGACTGTAAATGCTGCAAATAAAGGAAGCAATTGAATTCCCCTGGGCCTATTATATAGGAAGTCATGAAAACACATATGTCTTAGATGAATGACTAGATAGATGTTTCAGAGTTTAGCTTAGGCCCTTAGTGAAAATTTCCTATTTTAAAAAATGATATTCTGAAAGGAACTAAAGCTTTCTTTTTTCTTCATTTTTCATTTATTTTTTCTTTTATTTTGATGCTTTTATTTCCTTCACCTTCTGAACAATGTGGCCCCTAAGGGCTGAGCTCTGTGCATCTGGGTTAGGAGAGTAACAGCAGTCTAGAGTACTACTTCAGAGACAGCATCAAATGAGGAAGAATCCAATCTGGGGGCAGCCAAGTCAGAGCTCAATCAAGATGAGGAAGCTGTCTCATGGAGCATTGTTGTGACATGGGTTTCGGATTTGCAGTGGCCCACAGTGATGGATAGCAGATTGATCACTCAGCATGGGGTGGAGGACGGAGATCAGAGCTAAGGGCGGTACTCACATATGAGGTGGCAGCCTGGTGCAGGGTGTCAGAACCAAACCAAAACAGGAACTGTATAGTGAGACAGTGATGACAATTTGGTTATGTATGGGAGGACCACTGAAATAAATAAAGGCATTATATATATAATGGCTGCATTTCTTACTGTCTGAGAAGGGAATCACAAATAAGAGAGAGAGAGACAGAGACTAGTAAGCCCTGGGATTTTGGGTTGATATTGGTAGTATCAGTGTAAACTCATGGTTTTCAATAAAAATGTCAATAGGTAGAGCAGTAAATGTGAAAGTATATATTTATTCATCAGCTTAGTCCACTGAGATCACTCAAGATTAATGAGCACATCTCAGAAGATAGCTTTATACATCAAACTCTACAAAAAAATAAACAAAACAGCACCCACCTTAGGACTCACTTTGGAGAAATAATTGATTACAAGGCTGGGTCAGGGAAATTAGAAAGGAGCCTAGCACATTTCATTTTGTTATAAAGAATAATTCATCCCTGTCAAAAGGACCTAGAAATAGCTTGAAGATTCTCCCACTGACCAAAACAGACAATCTCAGCATAAAAATGCATAATTATAGTAAAATTAGAAAGTGTAGAATAAAATGAGAGTTTGCAAATTTGTACTGGCGTTAATTAGTTTATTCAGGTTATAATGAAGAATAAGATATTTTTGTAGACTCAAATTACCCCCTGAAACTATGTTGCACCCTCTGAAGTGGCACACATGCCAGCGTGTCCCATCTCTAGTAATGTTAGCATTCATCCTTGATTAAAAGTGGGACCTTCCAGGCTTCTGCTCTGTCAGTGTATTCTTTTTTCCTCTTTGAAGTTAGTATTTTGTCGAAGGTACTGGGAAGAAACTAAATAATTTAAGATTAATGTATATAGGACTTTTACTGCTATCAATATATTACATTTCTTTATGTTTTATATTCCTCTTCTGTGGTTTTATAGAATGCACACTTAACAACTACTCTGTGCTTTTGTCCACCTAAGGTTTAGTCTCAGATGTTTTTGATATAATATAGGTAATATGGAAATATAAATATTAATAAAGTAGCTTATTTGTTAACTGTTGTTTGGAAATAGAAACTATAAGCATAAGTTTTACTAACAATATTTTTCTTGGATTTATGTCTTTTCTATGGATAAGGGTAAGTTTTATTTATAAACAATATTTTTCTTGATTTATATCTTTTCTATAAAGTATACAAGCCAATTTATTCAAGAAAGAGGAAGGAAAGCTTCATATACATATGTACTCACAATATGCCGCATTGTGCTGAGCACTTCACATGTTACTGTAGGCAATTTTCATATCGACCTTTCAGCATTTTACAAATAATGAATGGAGTCTACTATCACAAATATTTTGTATGAGAACTGAAATTTAAATCTACGCCTGCAAGATTGCAAACCTGCTTGTCGCTCGACACAACCAGGTAGCTATACACTTTGTTTGATCATGCAAGAAACTAAGGAAAGATACAGCTTAAATTTTAAATCACTTGTAAATATTATCCCTCATTTTTCCCCAGCACTCACAAGGTAATTTTCTATTTTCTCCCCTCAACTTTTGTAAATCTCTTCTCCTCATTGTAGATTTTTAAATGATCTCCTGCCATAAGACACATTCAATTTACAAGTTTTACCTTAATCTTGCCACACTCAATACCTTCTCTTTCTATTTTTTTATTTCTTTCTAAATTACTTATTTTCATGTCCTCATTTTCCTCATTAGATTAAAAAATCCTTTAAGAAATCAGAACCATCATAAACAAATCAACAAACAACAAGTGCTGGCAAGGTTGTGGAGAATAGAGAACCCAGTGCATTGTTGGGGGGAATGCAGACTGGTGCAGCCACTATGGAAAACAGTATGGGATTTCCTCAAGAAATGAAAAATGGAATTGACTTTTGACCCAGCAATTCCATTGGTGGGATTATACCCTAAGAATCCTGAAACATCAATTTAAAAGAATCTATGCACCCCAATGTTCATAGCAGCACAATTTACAATAGCCAAGGGCTGGAATAAACAGAAGTGTCCACCAGGAAATGAGTGGATTAAAAAAGTATGGTACATTTACACAATGGAATACTATGCAGCAGAAAGAAAGGAGCTACTACCCTTTGAGACAGCATGGATGGAACTGGAGAGCATTATGCTAAGTGAAATAAGCCAGGCGGTGAAAGACAAACACTGTATGATCTCATCTATAAGTGGAACCTAATCAACAAAACAAACAAGCGAGCAAAATATAACCAGATACATTGGAATGAAGAACAAACTGACAGTAACCAGAGGGGAGAGTGGAGAGGGATAATGGGGGAAAATAATGGAAGGGCCATCAAGGAACATGTATAAAGGACACATGGACAAAGCCAAAGGGAGTAGGTTCAAGGGTGGGAGGTGGGGATGGGTGGGGGGGCAGCATGGTGGATGAAAATGGAGACAAGAGTACTTGAACAACAGTAAAGAAGATTAAAAAAAAGAAATTGAATTAGTACTTTGCATAGAGCAGCAGACTTTCAGTAAATATTACTTTAAACAGTTTAATATTAAAATCAACTTACTGCCTCTTTACCAATTTATTTCAAGATTTAGACATATTGAGAGAAATATAGTAAAACCATAGCTGAAATTTTGCTGAAATAATTTAATAAAGATTATAATTAATGTATTACAATTAATTAAAATAAATATAATTAATATTAGCAATAGGCATTTTCTATATAAACAGGGAAAAATTCAAAGAAGTATTTTTTAAAATTTACCTCTGACTAGAGGCCACAATGAGAAAATACTGTACTGTCTTGTGGTGGTAAGAAATATATTTGAGGATTTATTTTAGGAGGTCCAAGAAATATTTTTATTTTTATTTTAAGGGGAGATAATAGAGAAAATAAGAAGAAATCTTTCTTTCCTGTTACCTTCCATAGACTAGATAAATGAGAGATTATGAAAGAAAGTTTTTGTACTATTCAATCAATAGCTGGAAGGTTTTGGGAATCAAGAATGAAAGAACTAGAGAAAAAATCTTTTTAATAAAATAATTTGATATAAATTGATTAGAAAGATGCAAAGCTTCCTTTGAAGCTAATCATACATATTAAAGAATGAAGATCCAGAAGAGAAAAATTACTAATAATCAAATTGTTAGTAATCAAAATTATACAAATATAATAAATCTTAATTTTCTTTTTTTCTGCATTTTACAATAGAAAATATGAAAATTCAATATTTTGGTATGAAGGAAATGTGATAAAATATTTAATAAATTTGAAGAACCTAAATATGCTTCTGGAAATAATGCAATAATTGGTACCAGACTAGTTCTCTTGCTATAAACAATTTTAAGTTAGAAAATATATACAATAACATTATTTTCAGGTCAACAGGCAACGTAACACTACAACGCTGAGAAATGGCAAGTTTACACAGGGAACCCAGATACAAGAGTCCAACTTGTTTCCCCAGGTCAGTTTTCTGAACGTACTGCAGAAAGCTAGTGTGCGAGTAGAGCACACAATGATCGGGCCTGTGAGTTGGAACATCAGAGAGATGAAGGATTACAAAAACAGATGGCCTGAAGAGTGCATCCAGGGGCTTGTTGAGATGCCAGGACTAAGAGGTGGGCTATACATGTGGAGTAGGATGAGCTGGGACTTTCCAGAAAGTAGTAACAACTGGGTTAAAAACAAGGTAAAAATACTGCATTGCATTGGCAAAATTGCATTAGTAAGAATAGAAATTGGGAAGATTGGCGTTCTGGCCAACCTGGAATTGTCAAAATTTATTAACATTTATCAAATATCCAGAAATAGCAAAGTTAAAACCACAAAATCAATAAATAGTAGTTAGCAAGACTGTATTGTGTATGTAAGAACAGTTCATGAACTTAGAACTTTCCAATTTAAAGCTGATAAGCAGCTTAGGGTCCTGATGTTACAAGACAGCTTACCAAGTGAAAATGAGGAAGTTGTTTAACTTTCACAGTGATTGGTCATCACAAAGGGGATTTCCAGATGGCAGGGATTGGTTAAAAGTGATTACATTATACCATTTTGAGGAAGATAATTTAAGTTTCTTTCATGATCATCAGAGATGTTTACAAGAAATAAACTGTTTTGCATTTGTTTATGAATTAAGTTTTGCATATGTGACTTAAATGGTTTTGTCTGCTCAGGGAATTTTCATGTCTGGTCTCCATTTTGTATTTAATTTTAACACATTCATGGCCTTCAGCCGACAGACCACCACTTATTAGACATAAGAACATGTTCTTAATGGGGAGGAGAAGAATGGAGTGGATTTGTCGATCAGTGGACATTTGGCAATATCTGGAGATATTTTTGATAGTCACAAAGAGTAAAGCACTACTGGTATCTCACGGGTAGTAGTAGAGAATGGCTAACCATCCTCCGTTGCACAAAACTGTTCCCACAGCAAAAAATATTATGTGGTCCAAATTGTAGAAAATGCTCAGATGGAGCAATCCAGCCCTACTCTCTACCTATTTCCCCCAAAAGCCTAGAACTAAGCCTCAACAATATCCACAGAGGAAGAAAAAAAGAAATGTTATGTACAAGGAAATAAAGAGAATACATTCTGTTCATGTTTCATCATAAATAGAGGATGCCAAAAGTCAATCAAGTGAACTTTATAAGTGATATATGAAGGACCCATGCACATGGATGACAGTGTGAAGACTGTCTATGGAAGTGGGGGGCAGGTTGGGTGGAGTGGGACAAAGGGAGGGGAAATGGGACAACTGTAGTAGCATAAACAATAAAACATCAAAAATTAAAAAATAATCAGTGCTGAGAAGTAAAAAAAAATAGAGAAAGGAAGGAAGAAAGGAAGGAAGGAAGGGGGGAAGGAAGGAAAGAAAAGAAAACTTGACAGAAATTTTATATACAGTGAAAATATCCTTGCAAGGCAAGGTTTAAAGGACATTTTCAAAAAAATTAAAGCTGTGAGAGTTTGTCAGTACAAGAAGTGATAAAATATCTTTCAGTCAGAAAGGAAATTATATGAGATAGAAAGTTGAATGTCCTGAAAAGAACACAGACCACTGGGAATGAATCTGTGGAGAGGCTGATCTTCAGGGTTGATATAGTTACTCAGCATGTCCTTGCAGATCCCAGGTTTTATCCACCTTCCAATTTGACATCATTGACAAATATCAGCAAGATGGTAGCAATATATTGCCACTGTTTTTAGTATCACTTTCTCATACAATAACTGCCAGAGTAAGTAAAAGTGATCATCTCTTTGAGGTTTTAAGAAGTAAAGAAAGCTTTCCCAAAGGCTTTGCTATACATCTCTTTGGCCAAGCCAATCACAGGCATGGATTTTGAAAGGCCATGATTGGTGTAGAACAGTTTCCTGACATGAGGTAAATCCCAAGGAGTCATCCTCAAAGTCCATGACATGTAAGTGGAAGCTCCAATAGTCACACTCACTCTAAATAGTTTTGTGCCCATTCACCTTCCACAAAATTACATCATCTATTTTAGACTGGCAACCCAACACTTAGATGTTTGAAATGGACATTATCCCAGTCTCCTATCTAGGGTAGTGTTTCCTAGGAATACGTAAGAACACACTCTATTCTGTCAAGGTTTACAACTTTTTTGTGTGAAACCTGTCAACCGAAAGTCCTTTAGTTCTCAGGATGAAGGGCAGAGGGGAGAGGAAAGTAGACAGGAACAAAAATCTTGAATGATATTGTTTATGATATTAGCTCTGTGGAACAAGATCAGAAAATGCCTCCCCAGGGAATGGGGATAAGCTCCCCTGTAAATGTGGAGCAGCAGGGACTGTCCCCTTTGGGGTCTCCAATGTAAAACTGTTCCCGGTTCTAACTGGGACCACTGGGTGACTGGGTGAAGCACTGGAGCTACATGTTCTACTTCCAGAGCTAGTTCTGCCCAAAGCAAATATTTCAGGGAACCCCTGGGTTGCTCCTTGAGGCGCTCTGAATATTTTTTACCCTTTTCCATATATTATAGAAATCATCGCTTGGATATTAAAGTTTCTGACCAATTTTTAGCTTCCCTACTTTCCTACTACACACAATTAGGCCTGTCTTTGCCAAGGGCCATCGATGTGAACAACAGCAGCTTCTCTCAGCATGTAGCTACATCCTCCGTCTCTCTACACCTTTGGGGTTTCTTTTCTAAGACACCCCTCACTGCACGTGGTTCACATTCCCAGATACCTTTCTGCCACTTCCACCTGCCCAAATCTATTATCTTTAGATATCTACTCCATATCTGCTAGTGATTTTTCTGCCATTATTTCCTGAAAAAAGTCAGTTCACTTCTCCCCCCTCAACTGTAACATTACTTTGAAGCAAAAATGAAGCCATCCTCACTCCTGCTTCATGGGAAACAATACTGTCTTTGCATTCGGGCGTGTACAACTTGAATTCCAACTCCATCGTTTACAAGTTTGACCTTGTACAAATCACCAAGTCATTCTGAGACTTATTGTTATCCATTTGCTAATAAAAAATGTAATCCACTTGAGATTGGTGGAACTTAATGTATGTTAAACTTTAATTAAAGTAAATATGAAAATCTGAATGAGTTAATGAATGAAGCTAAATTAATTTTAAATGTGTCTTCGGTTTGTTTGGGTAATTCAATAACAGCTTTTTCAAATATCAGTGACAAATTTTAAATAAGGAAAATATTACCCATGTAGGTATACTGATTTTAGAATTGTACCAAAGATAATTTACCCCTAAATAACAATAACAAGAAAACACAAATTTATATGTATAATATATAGTATGTATAATTATACATTTAACTACATATTAACATAAATACATTAAAATAAGTTAAAGAAAATGCTATAAATGAATACCAATTAATAAATCTAGATAAAAAGATATATATAGGTGTTTATTGCATTGTCTTTCAAGTTTCCAAATTATTTGATATTTTTCAAAAAAAAGTTTTAAAAGTCAATGAAGGACAAAATAGATGATTTAGTAAACTATATAAGAAAACAAAATATCCATACTGGAATATCCATATATATATGGATGGATAGATAGATGCGTACATACATAGATATAGATAACAAACCAAACAGAACATGAATGGTAAATTTGAGTGCATTAAAATTAGCAAAAACAAAATGAAACTGAAAGCTACATAATTGTGATCTTCCCAGCGCTCATAACTGTCAAGAATTTAGTGTCTGCAATATATAAAAATTCCTACAATGAGTAAAAGACAAAAAAATCACGATAGAAAGGAAGAAGATAAATGAGGTCTGTCCAGAAGGTATCCAGCCATGTAAATGAAAAATAGAGATATTTATTGAAGATGATACAAGATACATAAAACATTGTACATAGTACAATGACACCTCAGTCCCCTTCCAAGTAGTCCCCTGGGACCTCACACAGGTCTCCCAATGGCCATTAGATGCCTTGTCATATTTTCCTGAATCTCATTGATTCTCTTTCAAAGATGATTTTAGTTTTGAGAAAAGCCAGAAGTCACAGGGTGTCAAATCTGGGCTGTAGGGAGAGTGAGTCACCTGGGTGATATAATGTTTTACCACCAAGCTCTACATGAGATGTGATGCATGAGCAGGTGTACTGTTGTGATAAAGCTGCCAATCACCAGTTGCCCATAGCTGCTTCCTTCTGAATCATCCTAATAATTTCTGGGGAGGAATGTTTAAGCTTAAAGCAAAATTTGATGCATATTTGTTGCTCTACTCACTCAGTCATTTTGAATGCAACAGCCACACAGTACACACACTCACTCAATAGCATCTACTGCCCCACTGACTAGTACAGTGAAGCTGTCATTGTTCACTCATGTGCATTCCAGTCCACTCTCCTTGGCTACCAGGTTATATTGATGTCATGCAAACCATTCCAGTTATATTAACAATGGTTGGGCTATTTCCAGACAGACCTTGTATAATACATATTCTAGTATTAACTCAGGAACATAAGTGGATCTTATGTACTATCTATTCTGCCTGGCATGTTATACATCTTGTTTTATTTTTACATGATTGAGGCATATATTATTATTTATTATAACATTCCATAAATTAGCTTGATAATCTTTTAATTATTGTCAGAAAAATCTTCTCTGGTATGTTGGCACAATACCAAACTTTAATTTAGACATAGTTTTTATGTTTATTTAATTTTTTGTTTTCTATTACCAACACTGAGGTGGAGGAAAACCAGTTTGTTATGTATTTTGATAGGGTATTTTAGGGTATTACATACTCAGGGATGCTTCCCCTCCCTAATCAATTAAAACATGTATGTTAGAGCATGTGTATCAACATAGATAACTCTCAAAAATCTATTAAGACAAAAATAATATTTTAGAAGGATTTTTGTAATGTGATACTATTAATGAAATGTGCCAATAAGTTAAATTAAATGTTGCTTACAGATGTATGCCTGTGTATAAATATTTTCACAAAGGAAAAAAATAATGAAGTCATGAAACATAAATATTAAGTGGACAAATAGAAGAGAATGTGCTTGGAAATGAGCCTAGGATGTTGCAAGTTCACTTTTAAGTCACTTGAGATAGCAATGCATACTGTCTGTCTATGGTAAGATTTCACCATAACAAAAAGCTATCCATAGTAATACAACTGAATTCTATCAAACTAAGACCTCATTCCATTGCCTTGGGGCATCTCTGCTATCTCTAACCTCTGATTTTCAAAATGAATAAATAAATAAATAAATAAATAATTTTTTTCAGCCCACTCATGTTTAGACTTGATATTTTTGCTAGTTTTAACTGATCACTTAGTATGTGGGTTTTTACTGTGTACTCAAACTAAGTTTTGCCATTGCCTCAAAATTCTTCCAGAAGTTAACATTCTCCTGAGACCTAGATTACTGTATTGTTAACTTGGTATTTCCAAAAACTGTTTCCTGTAATTGTTCTTTTTTCAAGTGCCAACACAGAGTTGAACAAAAGTAAATTTGCACAGAATTGGAAAGGCAAAAATAAAGTGGCTGTCATTATGCTCTGAAGGTCATTGTTAGTTAGAGATGATACGAGGCAGTTGCAGAGCTAACAGTGATTTCCACTTGTCTTCAATCTTCACTTCTCATCTAACTCTCCTTCCCAATTGCCATCAATCCTAGCACAAGCCTACCACCAGATGATTGGCTCCGAACTTATAGAAGCAGTAGCCATAACGAGTCAACAACTTTTCATACACTTCCATAGCAATTCACTTCTTTAGTTCGAAGCAAGTAGCTAAATATAGACATGTCAGTTTTCATGTTTGCCATCAAATTCCAGCTCTTTCTCCTGTGCTTGTGTTGAAAAATATTTTTTCCCTGATTAATGTTTTCTTTTTGGACATTTCTTCCCTATTTCCTCCTACAATGGGGTAAAGGTTAATTCCTATAATAAATTCCCTATTTCGTAATTCTCATTGTGATTGCACTTTCCTAATTGAGCCCCACTAATATAACATGCCTAAATGCATTCTCCTCTCCCCGGCACCATGGCAATAAGATACTTCAGCATTCTGTTTTAAGATATGACAATATTTTCATGAAGCAAACATGCTTACTGGGAAAAAGCCAAATGATTAGATGTAACTTTTCTTGTTCCAGTAATTAAATTTCACTTCACGTGCAGAAAATAGTATAATCATACCAAACACCGCAATGTTGCAGAGCAGCGCGACTACCAGAATAGCAGATCATCTGTACGGATTCACCAAGCACTTTTTGTCATTTTTCAGTAAATTTGATGAGGTGCTAATTACATTCTGGTATTTATAATAGAGCTTGTTACATGCTCTCAAGGCTAGCAGAATGCTGGCTGGTTAGTCCCAATGGTGTTAACTCCTAGATGATGGTGTTCTTGAATAATAGTGTCATTTTTTTTACAAGACTTGGATTCATTTCCCACAGACACATAGGATAGCCCTGTTGATTAACTATAATAATTTAATTTATAAAGGATTGATTCAATTTCAGTAAAAGTTGCCTGAGCCTTCCGAATAGTAGTTACACAGGTACCCAAAGCTAATATATAGTCATTGTCAGGTCTTGAATGTTCGTTTGTGCTCCCAGTAAGCAATAATCAGTGTTTGAATCTTTGACCCAGAGCAAACACAAACTAATAGAATTTGCTTGCTGTGCTTGTCAAATTCATAAACATGCCAATGCATGTGGAATAAACCTTGTGTAACTGGAGAGTCAACCATATAAAAATAATCACTTTAGTAGGAAACTGAAATTCTTGAATCATGAGAACAAGGATGTGATTACTTGAAATAGTGGTAAGAAAAAAATATAGCTCTGTCAACTCAAGATAACCTATGCTTTTTTTTACAGACACATTTTTACTATATATCCATATATCCTTCTTATATCCTCTTCCATCTCCCCCTGAGCTCTTATCCACCCCATAGCTGTATCTTTCTCTTCACGTGTCAGTCAAACTAGTTTATCAAAAAATATATATTTTTACTCACAATCATCATAAGATGCATCATAATAATTAGAATAACTTACATTTTTGGAAAAAAAAATCCACCAATATAAAATCCAAAGAAAGGGGTCTTGACATTTAGAGAATATTGACTCTTATTTTATCAGTCATGGGTCATCTTAGTCACATTACTTAAGATATCTGAACTTGTTTCCTAAACTGTAAAATGGGAATAAAAATAATATTCACCTTATAGAAGATACAAATAAATGGAAGCATATATTGTGTTCATGGATTAGAAGAATTAATATCATCAAAATGTTCACACGACCCAAAGCAATTTATAGATTGAACACAATCCATATTAAAATACCAACGACATATTGCACAGATATAGAACAAACATTTCAAAAATGTATATGGAACCATAAATGACCCTGAATAGCCACAGCACTTCTGAGAAAGAACAAAGTAGGAAGGATCACAATACCTGGTATCAAACTATATTATTAGGCCACGGTAATCAAAACAATCATAGCAACACAATTTACAATAGCCAAGTGTTGGAAGCAACCTAAATGCCCTTAAGCAAATGAGTGGATCAAAAAACTATGGTACAGCCCTGGCTGGTGTAGCTCAGTGGATTGAGTGTGGGCTGCAAACCAAAGTGTTGCTGGTTTGATTCCCAGTCAGGGCACATGCTTGTGTTGTGGGCCACGTCCCCAGTGGGGGCCACATGAGAGGCAACCACACATTAATGTTTCTCTTCCTGTCTTTTTCCCTCCCTTCCCCTCTCTCTAAAAATAAATAAATAAAGTCTTAAAAAAAAACTATGGTACATTTACATAATGGAATACTATGCAGCAGAAAGAAAGGAGCTTCTACCCTCACAACAACATGGATGGATATGGAGAGCATTATGCTAAGTGAAGTAAGCCAGGTAGTGAAAGACAAATACCGTATGATCTCACCTATAAGTGGAATCTAATCAACAAAACAAACAAGCAAGCAAAATATAAGCAGATACATTGAAATAAAGAAAAAAATGATTGTAACCAGGGGAGATGGGGGAGAGGGATTATGGGTGAAAAAAGGGGAAGGGTCATCAAGGAGCATATTTAAAGGACACATGGACAAAGCCAAAGGAGGGTAGGATCGAGGGTGGAAGGTGGGGATGGCTGGGGCGGCGGGGAGTGTTGAGGGTAAATGGAGACAACTGTACTTGAACAATAAAACAAAAAAGAAAGAAAATAAAAAAGACAAATTAATAGGAAAAATATTCATATAAAGTTGTGAAAATTATAATTCGCTATGTATATTAAATTCTTAGTATGATTTTTAGCATATATTTAGAAGTGCATAAAGTTTTATTTTTTTATTTTTTATACTGGTATAATTAACATAGATGGAAATGCTCAAATTTCAAGTATGCTCTTCAATCAGCTTTAAAACTAAAAAGGAAACATTTTCATCACCTCAGTGAGTTTGTGTTCCTTCCCTGTTAATGCCATGTCCCAGAAGCAACCTGGATCTGATATCTGTCACCATAGGTTAGTGTGGTAGGTAGAATTTAAAGACAAGACCCAATAACCAATTCTCTTTTTTATCTTATCATCCATCAGTGTGGAAGGAACCTAGAAGCTATTACATATTTTCAGATGAATGGAATTCATAGAGTATGTTCTTTTCAATATTTGACTCTGTCACTCAGGTCAATATTTTTTAGATTTATCCATGTTGTTACATGTATCAGAAAGTTTGTTCCTTTAAATTGCTGAGTTCTATTCTATTGTGTGAATATATTTTCTCTCAGTGTGTAAACAGCTTATTTATTTTCTTGATGATGTTTCTTTTATTTTCTAATGACCCCCAATTTTAATCCAGATATAGACTAGCTTTCAAAAAAATCTAGGATATGCTTTCTGTGTCTCCTAAGAAATCTTTGCCTAATCCAAGGTCTAAAATATTTTCTCCAGTGTTGTATTCTCTAAGGTTTACTGTTCTCTTATGTATACCTTCAAATTTATCACACTTAAATTTTTTCTCACATATGGTATAAGGTGGGGATGGGAGTTGACTTTATTTCTTATTGTCCCAGCAACATTTGTTGAAGAGATTCTTCCTTTTTCCATCAAATTACTTTGACTCTTGTTGCTGTTGTTTTTTTTAAGATTTTATTTATTCATTTTTAGAACAGAAAGAGAGGGAGAGAAACATAAATGTGTGGTTGCCTCTCCTGCGCCCCCTACTGAGAACCTGGCCAGCAACCTAGGCACGTGACCTGACTGGGAATCAAACCTGCAACTCTTTGGTTTGCTAGTCAACACTCAATCCACTGAGCCACACCAGCCAGGGCTGTTGCTATTTTATTTACAGTTGAGATTTGATTTCCTAGTATTGAGCTCTATCACCAAATTCTGGAAGTAAGAGTAAGGGACCAAGTGAAAAATATATAATTTAATACTTTACTAACCTATTAGTAATCTTTTGGAATTTAGAATGTCTTCTTTGTTCCTACAGTCAAATTTTTTATTTTGCACTTAAGAGGGGGAAAGACTCAAGTAGTGGTTGTTTTACATGTTGGTTTCAGTTAACAGAATTCAAATTTAAGGGGGAGAAGCCTTCCTTCTGAAGGCAGTTTATCATAGCTATTTACTTCAATTCTTCTTTAATTCTTGAATTCCTTAAACCATGTGCCATTCAATGTATGTTTACTTAGCTCCTACTATATTCAAGTACCTGTGTGGTCCTGGGTTACACAAGTGATAAAAATTTTTTTTGTTCACATGGTAGTCATTATATTAACTAAGCTCCTTGATTTTTTATTTGTTTGGTTTCCAAATCTTTTTTTCCAGTGGTGTTCTAGTGTCAGTTTCCAAGTTAGCCACTCGTTTTGATATTTAGAAGATATTAGTCATTCTCCAGGGCAGAACATAAACACATAAGCAACATTCCCTATGAAAAGTTGAAATCTGTCCATCAATAGCTGGGCAAATCTTTTGCTTGTGGAGCTGTGGTACCTTCCTGATTCCCTCAAAACTATCATTAAAAAGAAGTTAACTGCATTTTTCTTGACCTTTCCTCCTCTAGGCATTTCAACAGTTTGTGAATAAATAATCATTTCCATTGAATCAGTCTCTCCTTAAAATGCCTAGGGCATTTATTGTTTTCTTGACCAAAGTATGACTTTAATGAAGAAAGCAAATGTAGAAAATTATTCTAACAAGAGTAAATAAATAGGAATGTCAGCATAAAACTTCAATATCCTTCAAAGAAAGGGAACATAATTCTAACAGCATTCAATATGATATACATAATATCAAGCAGACAGTAAAAAAATTACTAGACATGTAAGAAAGCAAGAAAATATGATAAGAAAAAAATTAGTAAACATAACCTGACACCAAGATGACTCAGATTATAAATAGCTAATAAAAAACTTTAAGTCATCCCTGGCTGGTGTAGCTCAGTGGATTGAGCACAGGCTGGGAACCAAAGGATCCTGGTTTGATTCCCAGTCGGGGCACATGCCTGGGTTGCGGGCCAGGTCCCCAGTAGGGGCCGTGTGAGAGGCAACCATACATTGCTGTTTTTCTCTTTCTCCCTCCCTTCCCCTCTCTCTAAAAATAAATAAATAAAATCTTAAAAAAAAAACAAAAAATCTTTAAGTCAGCTATTGAAAATATCTATAAAACTTAAAGGATAAGATGGATATAATAAAAACTTGGGAAATCTCAGCAGAGCATAAAAACTAAAACTATTTAAAGTTCTAGAACTGCAAAGTACAGTAGCAGATATAAATAAAAATGTTTTGATGGGTTTGTCAGAAGAATGGATATAGGAAAAAATAGTTATGGATTTGAAGATAGATTGTCTAAACTCATTAACATTGAAGAACTATGCCTCAGTGGCTTTGGGGACAAAAGCCAGAAGAGAGCTCTCACCAGAAACTGAATTTGCCAGAACCTTGATCATGGAATTAATGCCTCCAGAACTGTGAGAAAACAAATGTCTGTGGAAATTTGTTATGGCAGCCCAAACATACTAATTCGCCTTATGAAATATACATGATAAATATTTTATGAAAGTAAAAGAACTACAGGCTAATAATTGCCTATGTGAATGCAAATATGGGCAAGACTATATTCTTTTTCTATATTATATTTTTGGTAAAAAAACACATTGCATTAAATCAACTATATGAATATTGCTGTACAGTATATTTCTAGAACTTTACCATATTGCTTAATGGAAACCGTATACCCATTGAACAGCAACTTTCATGTTTCCCTATCACCCTAAGCCTGTAGCAACAGTCATTCTTTACTCTGATTTACAAGTTTGACCACTTTAGATACCTCATATAAAGAGATCATACAGTATTTGTTCTGGCTTAATTGACTGGCTAAATTCACTTAGCACAATGTCCTTAAGATGTATCCATGTTGTAACATGTGACAAAATTTCCTTTTCTTAAAGCAGAATAATATTTCATTGTATGAATATATCTCATTTTCTTTATCTATTTATCTGTAGTGGATACTAAGGTTGACCTACAAATGGCCAACAGTTATATGAAAAGATGCTCAACATAAATATTCATCAGGGAATTCCCAATTTAAATTACTGAGGTAGCACCTCATACCTGTTAGAATAGCCATTATCAGAACACACCAGAAAATAATAAATGGTGGTGACAATATTGAGAAATTAGAACCCTTGCACACTATAGGTGAGAATGTAAAATGATGCAGCCATTATAGAAAACAGTAAGGAGAGTCCTCAAAAAATTAAAAACAGAGCTACCATATTATCCAACAGTCCTACTTCTGGGTATTAATCCAAAGAATTACAAACAGGCTCTCAAATAACCGTGTGTACTCTCAGGCTCATTGCAGTATTATTTATAGTAGACAAAAGATGAGAAACCTCTATATTCTTTTTTCTTTCTTAAATTTTATTGAATTTATTGGGGTGACATTTGTTCATAAATTACATAGGTTTCAGGTATAGACATCTGTATATTGTACTGTGAGTTTACTACCCCAAGTCAAGTCTTCTTCCATCACCATTTATTCCCTCTTTACCCTTTCTGATCTCCCCCACCTTCCTTTCCCTCTGGTAGTCACCACACTGTTGTCTGTGTCTCTGAATTGTTACTTTCTTTGCTGAACCCCCTCACCTTCTTCACCCAGCCCCTAAACCCCTATCTTCTGACAACTGTCAGTATCTCCTCTGTATCTATGTGTGTTTTCTATTTTTCAGTTTATTTTGTCCATTAGATTCCACATATAAGTAAAATCATATGATGTTTGTCTTTCTCTGACTATCTTATTTCACTAAGCATAATGTTCTCTAGGTCCGTTCATGCTGTTACAAAAAGTAAGATTTCCTTTTTTGTGGCAGAGTGGTATTCCATTGTGTAAATGTAATATAGATTTTTTATTCACTGTTCTACTGATGGGCTCTTGAGAAGCTTCCAGTTCTCGGCTATTATAAATAACCTCTATATTTTAAAATGTATAGTCTTTGAAGCCATGGCATGTAAATACTCTGTACACATTATTTTATATGTAGTTTTTGCCTCTTTCCTAAGTAGACATGTGCATCAGAAATGACTTTAGATTTTTTTAAATATGAACATTTGAATTTTAAAGTATAAAATTCATACTAAAAAGATTACTTTTAAATCCATAAAAATAGAGGTTAAAAAAAAAGGAAAAATTTTGGCTGTCCTTATGTACCACATGCCAAAAACTCTAAGTTTATTTCTATTTTTCCTCAAAATATACATAGCTCCATATGTCTTGTAACCACTATTCTACATAGTTCAGTAACTCAGCTATCATTTATATTCAAAGAATTGAGCTTTAGATTTAGTAAGTGATATATAAAATGATATTAAAAACAAATCAATATAATGATATCTAACTTTGTGTGTATATGTATTAGCCATAGAAATGATTGATTGCAGTTGTGGACTGCACTGATATTTTGTATTATTTTATCTTAGTTTTGCTGTATGTAAGTTCTGTCAGTCTTACTGTCCTGGAAACATTGATTCCCCATTGTAATCTCTGCTGGTGTAAAACACAGCTGCCTAACAAATGTACACTGGAATGGGCTCCTTTTAGCATCTGCTAAAACTCAACACAGTGTATAACCACTCTTTTCAGAGCACATCAATCATGGAAGAGTGAGACAGAATTAAAGAGTTAGCCTTGCTTGGCTCCCTTTGTATCTAAGTTAAGGATGTATGACCCATTGCATTCATTGTTGTGCTTATGACAGCTGTTTCTTATTATTAAGAAAAGCAGCTTTGCGTGCAGAACATAAAACAATAAACGCTAGCCATGTGGATAGAGTACATTTGCTTCTAAAGGTTATAAATATACACTTAATTAAAAAGTAAGGTGATGCTAACCATATTTCATGGAGAACAAATGGTACCACTTCAGGCAATAAAGTCTAACACCTCCTGATCAAAAGAAAACAAAATACTGAATCCAACAATAGCTAACATGGAAAAAAGTCTGTAATTAGTAGAGTTACTTACAGTGAGCACAAAATGTTTTGGGTGCTTAAAAACTACAGTAAGGAAAGAGCATCTTTAGGTGTTTTACCTAGATTGCCAACTAATTCAACTCAAAGACCGTTCAGAAGTATAGAAAATATAAAAATGTTGTGAAGTGTATAAAAAGATTTAAGGTGCAGATTATGATTTTAATTTTACTTCTTTGTGCATATATTTATTAGAAACTTGGAAACACTTGCCCGGGACAGTGTGGCTCAGTTGACTGGAGTATTGTCCTGTAACCCAAAGGTTGCAAGTTTGATTCCAGGGCCAGGTGAGTATGGAGGCAACAAATTGATGTTTCTCTCTCTCCCTTTCTCTCTCCTTAAAAGTAATGAAAAAATGTCCTCAAGTGAGGTTAAAAAAGTAATTTTTTAAAAACCGGAAACATTTAAACACTTTTTGTCATATCCAATTTGTAATATTAAACTTTATTTCTTTAATAAATATAACAAATAAATGTTAATAAATATGTTGACAACTAATCCTATACTTTCATTATTCCCTGCAAGTTGAAAGTTTATAAAGCAAAACTCATTGAGGTAATTTGAAGACTTTCTTAGTTAGGACACTTATCAATCAGTAGAGGTCAAACTAATAAAATGTATTATATAAAAATATAAAAAAAATTTTGCCTGGCTGGTGTAGCTCAGTGGATTGAACGCGGGCTGGGAACCAGAGGGTCCCGGTTCGATTCCTAGTTGGGGCACATGCCTGGGTTGCGGGCCAGGTCCACAGTGAGGGCCAAGTGAGAGGCAACCATACATTGCTCTTTCTCTCTCCCTTCTCCTCTCTCTGAAAATAAATAAATAAATAAAATCTTTAAAAAATATATATATATATAAAAAAATTTTGAAATAGTATTTTCTATATTATACTATTTTCTTTCATCTTTTTCAGAGTAAATATGAGTATGTTTTTAAGTAATCTTTGCTGATTCTGATTAGTAAAATGTCCATATAAGAAAGTAGACACTTCTGCAAGGAGGACATAGAGAGGGCCCATAGACATATGAAAAGGTGCTCAGCATCACTAGCCATCAGAGAGATGCAAATTAAAACCACAATGAGGTATCACCTCACGCCAGTCAGAATGGCCATCATCAACAAATCAACAAACAAAGGTTGGAGAGGATGCAGAGAAAAGGGAACCCTAGCACACTGTTGGTGGGAATGCAGACTGGTGCAGTCACTGTGGAAAACAGTATGGAATTTCCTTAAAAAACTAAAAACGGAACTGCCTTTTGACCCAGCAATTCTGCTGCTGGGACTATACCCTAAGAATCCCGAATCACCAATTCAAAAGAACTTGGAACCCCTATGTTCATAGTGCTAGGAATAGCGTAAGTGTCCATCAGTAAATGAGTGGATCAAAAAACTGGTACATTTACACAATTAAATACTATGCAGCAGAATTAAAGAAGAAAATTCCTATGTTTAACACATAGGTAACAGAATAAAGTTTGTTTATTAAATAGCATTGCTTTAAAGAATAAAGCAATTATTTATGTTGAATGAATTAACAGTAATATATAATATTAATTCATTGCTGTATTTTCAAAATCTATATTGAGCCCCTCAGTATATGCTGTGTACATGCTAAGCCCAAAGGAAACAATGGTGAATGCAACATTCTGTAAGTAAAAAGGAATTCACAATCCAGTGAAAGAAACAAACACTAAATAAGTGACCAAATACAAGAATAAATATTGATAACAGTTCCAATGTTTTCTGGATTATGAGGTCAAAAAGTATACTTTGTCAACTAAATAAAATAAAAGTATAATTTTCTGGTCAAAAGTATAATTTATCAACTCAAAGTATTTAAAAAACACTCATGAAAAGAACCGAAGGAAATCAACGAAGATAGGGACAAAAACACATAGGCTCTGATACAAAAAAGAGCTCAGTATGTCTCATCATGTGACAGAGAATGAAGTGACCAGAGCAAAGAGAGTGGTCGCGTAGGCACGGCCAGTCCGGGCAGAGCCTTGTAGGGGCTGGCAAGAAGTTTGGGTGACACTGAGTTCATGACAAGAAGACATGATGTGTTTAAGCAAAAAGTGCTATATGATATATTTTTTCACTTTGCTATATAACAGAGTATATTTGATAGTCCATTTACCCTATATGATATACATTTTTAAAAGGCAATAATCATCTTTACTCATAAAATTTTAATTATATACCCATTGCTTTACCCATAATTTGCAAAAGGGATTGCGGCTTACAGTTTTCATAATTTTCATGTGACCTTGAGTCATTTTAACAAGAGCTTACTATAAATGCTCATAAATAAATACAAAATTTTAAATACAAAGTTTCAGAATACACATTTTCAAATTATTTCTGTAAAATGATTTATTCAGGGATTTATTCTATAAAATATGCACTGAATATTGAGTAAAATGAACTATACAGTTTGAATGGCATTTTTTATAGAAAATATTTCATTTGTTTCTGTCTCACTTTTTAATTACAATTTTGTTTAGCATAAATATGACCTATATATATTTTTTGAAATCAATATGTTAGGATCCATTTTAAAGCTCATTATTTGGCCAGTGGGAGCTATTAATCTGGCTCCCGTGTGTGTGTTTTTGCCAGACTCCATTAGTCTGGGAGCATTTTCTTATTTCATCGACCAAGTATAGTACAGCTTCCTTTGAAATTCCCCTGTCCTACATCTGAAACCAGTCATTTCTATAAAAAGCCCTAGTTTTTTATTTGTTTGTTTCAGGAGGGAATAGTATCTAGAATGGGCATGAAATATGGTCATTTCCAATGAGTAGCTGGCTTCCACGTCTTTTAGTAATTACTTGACTCCAGTGTCTTTAACTCCAGTTCAGCATCATAGTTCAACATCATTCTTTCCTCTCCTTTTCTCATTTCATATTTGTATCTCTCCTCACCAGAGTATGAACAATTGTTCCTAAGAAAATCAATATATTTATTCGTTTAAACTATTCACAGAAACAAATCAACTAAATGATTTGATGTGTAAAATAATAACATGGTTCAAAATTTAAAACTGTGGGGATAGGTATATTTACCAAAGTGTAATCCACTATTTCATTACTTTAAACCCACCTTCTGTAAGTAGCTATTTTCATTAGTTTTAAAAATGTATTATTCCTGAACAAAATTTTTCCAAAAGTTAGACTTATTTGTTTCATGAACAAGTAATATATTATGCATACTTTTTTAACTTTTTAAATTAATGATATAGCTTAGAAAACATTAAAAATAAGTTCACAGAGATTTTTATTATAATTTTATAACTGCATAGTGTCCTAATATAGAGTACCTTTTTTCCTCAGTCAATAACCTATGGTATGGTATTATATTATTTTTAATATATTGTCATTTAAATTGCTCTTGTGACTACATTTGTGTATGTGTTCTTATTGATACTATGTCATTTGCTTGCTTTCAAATTAGTGGACATGTAATCCAGGGTAAATTTCTAGAAGTGAGATTGCTGAGCAAAGGCCCAAAACAAATGTGTTTCATAAGATTTCTCTAAATCCCCTTCATAAAGATTGGACCACGTTCACTTGCAAATTAAGTAAGTGTTATACTGTAGTCTTGTCAGGTTTGCTCTGTTCAATCAACTTTTGGAATTTTTCCAATCTAAAAGGTGAAAAACATCTACCTCAGAATGTTTTCATTTACATTTGTCTTAGTGTAAGTGAAGCTGAGAAACTTTACATATAATTTACATATATTTTAGGTTCAATTATGGCTGTTTATTTGGTTTGCCTATTTTTGTGAGATGTTTTTCAACTCAGTCTGTCAATTATTTTGATGCTGTTTATTTAGATGTTGAGATATAATTTGTATACAAAGAAATTGCTAAGCCTTACTTGGAGAGTTTGAGGAGACTTGTTACATTTACTTCTAAAGACTATGTTTTTGATTATACATTTAACATTAATTTATTAGCTTTCTATGTTTCAATTATTAATTGTTCATATAACAATGCAATTGGCACATTAACCTTATATCAGGCAACTCTGATCAATATATTTACTAGTTTTACATATGTACAGATCGCTTAGAATTTCCTACTCACAGAATTGAGTTTTCTGAAAATAAGAATGTCCCTGAGAAAGAACCACTTAGATAAACTACTACTGAAATAATATATTTCATTCTCTTGGGCTTCCTAAGTACATGATCATATTCTACTCATGGAATACACTCGCACCCCACCAATGGCCTTTTAAACTTTTCATAAAATTCTATATGCTTCAATTTTTGTGTCTTTTCAGGCTCACTAGAATCTCCACTTGAATATTGAACAGTACAACATGTTTGTTGTATTTGTATGTTAATTATGATGCTTCTAATATTTTAATATAAGTATACTGTTTTGTGAGTATTCCATATCAGTCTTTTCAATCTTAAACAAGTTTATTTATTCTTAGATGCATGATATTTTAACACAAATATGGCTTGAATTTTATTAAATTGTTTTGGAAATTTATTCAGTTGTCATATTATAAAGCTGGCACTACCCTCCTTCAGTACGTACTTAAAGGCTGTAGCAATCAAAACAACATGATGGAACAGAAGCAAGAGCTCAGAAGTAGCCTCAGATAAATATAGTTAATTAAATTTTGATAAAATATCAAATATCACACAATGAAACAAAAATATTTTTTTAAGATTTTATTTATTTATTGTTAGAAGGGAAGGGAGGGAGAAAGAGAGGAAGGGAAACATCAATGTGTGGTTGCCTCTCATGTGGCCCCCTCTGGGGACCTGGCCTGCAACCCAGGCATGTGCCGTGACTGGGAATCGAACCTGCGACCCTTTGGTTCGCAGCCCATACTCAATCCACTGAGCCACACCAGCCAGGGCAATATCTTTAACAAATGGTGCTGGAACAAATGGACATCCACATCCAAATAATGAATCAAGACATAGACCCTTCAAAAATTAATTCAAAGTGAATATTAGAACTTAATATAAAATGCAAAATAATAAAACTCTTAAAAGAGGAAATCTAGAAGACCTTAAGTGTGGCAATGACTTTTTAGATACAATACCAAGATAACTACTCAAGAAATTAATAATTTTAACCTGGATTTCATTAAAATTAAAAAAAATTTTTTTTTGCAAAAGACATTGAGAAAATGAGATTACAAACGACAGACTGGAAGAAGTTATATGCAAAACAAATCCAAAAAGTTATACATAGGACACTTAAAGTCAACAATAAGAAAACAACCTAATTTTAAAATGAGTCAAAGTTCTAACAGACACGTCACTGAAAAAATATACATATGGAAATAAGCATCAGATGAGAAGCTCGTATCATATGTCATCAGAGAAATGCAAATTAAAATACCACAACTGAAATACCACAACTCATCTATTAGAATGACCAATACTTGGAATATTGACAACACCAAATGCTGGTAAGGAGGTGAAGCAACAGGGGTTTTCATTTATTTTTGGTGAGAATGCAAAATTGTACAACCACCTTTGGAGACAGTTTGATGTCTTTTTACACAAGTAAACATATTTTTACTGTGTGATCCAGCAATTTTGTTCCTTGTTATATACTCAAAGAAGTTGACAACTTACGTCCACACAAAACTTGCATATGATGTTTTTATGAGCTTTACTCATAATTGGCAAAACTTGAAACCAAACAAACTTTCCTTAAGAAAATGAACGAATGAATAAACTGTGGAAATTCCAGACAATGGAATATTATTCAGTTCTAATAACAAATGAGTGATCAAGCCATAAAAAGATCCTTAAATGCATATTCCCAAGTAAAATAAGCCATTCTTTTATCCTGAAATGATTATATAGTCTATATCATTCCAACTAGATGGCATTCTAAAGAATGCAAAGCTATGAAGGTAGCAAAAAAAAAAAAAAATATATATATATATATATATAGTGTTTTTCCAGGTATTAGATTGCAGGGAAAAATAAAAGACAAAGCACAACTTATTTTGGGGACAGTGAAATGCTCCTTATGGTACTATCATAATGAATATGTGCCACTACAAACATTTATTTAAACTCATAAATGTACAAGAGTAAGAGTGAATCCGAACATAAACTATAGACTTTGGATGGTTGTGAGATGTCAACATAGGTTCCTCTATTACAACAAGTGTTCTGTTCTGTTGGGAACTGTTGATATGGCTATGTATGCATCAGCATGGAAATATATGGAAAACCTCTGTACCTCCTATCAATTTTGCTTTGAGCTTAAAACTGTTTTAAAAATAGTCTGAAAAACTGCACACATTTAATTTACACAATTCAATGAATTTGGTCATATGCACACATGCATGAAATCACCACCACCATCAAGGTAATAGACATCTTCATCACCTTCAAAAGTTTTCTCACGTTCTTTTATTTTCAATCTTTGTGGTGATAATACTTAATGTGTTTTCTACCCTCTTAAAGGATTAAGGAAACAATAGGGTCTTGCTGTCCACAGACACTATGCTTGCTGTACAATGGATCTCTAATCTCGTTTGTGTTGATAGTTGAAACTTTGTACCAAACTAAAAACTCATTTTCTCTTCAATCCATCTTCTCGAATCCAACATTTTATTCTCCATGTGGGTAAGTCTAAGTATTTTATATACTTCATGTACGTGGAAACATCAGTATTTGTCATTTTTGACTGATTTATTTCACTAAGAATAATGTCTTTCAGGTTCATCCATGTTGTCACAAATGACAAACATTCTTTTTTTTTTATTTCTCTAAGACTGAATTGTACGTATATAACACCTATTCTTTATCTGTTCATCTATTGATAGACATTTGGGTTGTTTCCATAACTTGGCTGTTGTGAATAGTGCTGCAAAGAACGTGAGAGTGAATATATCTCCTCATGATTTTAATCTCAGTTGTTTGGGTTTACAGCACAAGCACAATCAAGAGCAAATATAAACAAGTGGGACTACATCATACTAAAGACTTCTGCACAACAAAGTAAACAATCAACAGAGTGAAAATGCAATTTTTCATAAAGGCTGGCAGTATTTGCAAGCCATGTATCTCAGAAAAGGTGAATATCCAAAATATGTAAGAAAACCATAAAACTCAATAGCAAAAAATAAAAATAATAACATGCAATAACACAATTTAAGAACTGAATAAAGAACTTGAACAGATATTTATCAAAGAAGATATACAAATGGCCAACGGACATGTATAAAGATGCTCAGCATCAGTAACCATTAGGGGTATGTGAATCAAAACTACAGGGAAATGGCTATTAATTTTTCAAACTAATAACCAGTGTTGGTGAGGACGTGAAAAAATTTGAACTTTTCATTGTTATTGGGAACATGAGATGGTGCAGATGATAGGAAAAATGCGTGGTGTTCCCTCAAAAAATTAAAAATAGAACTACCGTGTCATCCAAAAATCCAACTTCTAAAAATATACCTAAATATATGTATTTTTTTAAAAGATACAGGATAAGAATCAAAACAGTATGCCCAGAGGTTTACAATATCATTAAATTCTTCTTGCAAAGATAACTCATGTAATTTTTAGGAGACTATGCCAGATCCAAGACAAATGATCATCTGAATGAGAACTATCCTAGACTGACCACGTATATTTCATTGTCAAGATGGTTTATTGTGTGACGTGTAACAGGTTTTGAGATCATGTAGCTGCATAAGAAAATGAGTTATAGTCACATATCCTTCAGAGGGTCACATGATTGATAGTCATATACACCTGATTAATTAAGTATAAGAGGTAAAGAGACAAAGAATGACGGATTTCCTGAGCCATCTGTGTTCACTCACTTCATCTCTCTTGACCACACATACCCCACATATGGCATAAGTGGGACACAGGGACTGCACTGGGAATCATTGTACCTTGGCTCTTTGCTCTATTTTTGCCATAAAATTTTGCTATTTTCTTTCTTTTTTTTAGACAGAAGTGAATTTTATGTGTTCACAATATCTTTATTTTGAAGAGTATACTTCCTTTTCTTTTTCTTATATGCCTCCAACAAACACATACACACACAGAGTTTGGTAAGACGGTCCTCAAGCTTTTATCCAGCCCAGTACATTAAGGGCCATGATAAACCCTCAAGAGTACTAGAGACTCACTAAAGCAATGATTATCATAATTTAGTTGCATTAGTTTAATTATGCTCTGACTCCTAGAGCATAGAAATATCCTCCAAGATTTTTTCACATTGTAGCATACAAAAAAAAAGATAATAACTAATAGTACACACTGGAGTGATGAGAAGTAAGCTTAGTGCTGTCTACACTCTATTGTGTTTAAAAAGCTTGGTTATTAATCTGAATTCTACTAGAAAGCTTGATTAAATAGGTGGTAATTGCACTTAGGTGTTTATTATCATTAGCTTAACCTTGTAATCTTGAAATAAATTTTACATGAAAATTATATATTTTTATAATAGTTTATTTTGATAATTCACTAGTAAGATTGGCCAGTAGTTTTATTTGTTTGGTGGTTGGTCAGTATGTTTATTGTTACTTTTTGGTTTTAGGAAAATTTATTTCAGGACTCTGTAATCCATGTTAATTGTGTTGGCTCATCTTCACCTTTTAAAAATTTTGCTCCAGAATATTTTATAAAGGATAAGAACGGACTCTTCCTTGAATGTGTGTTAAAATCTCTAAAACAACATTAACACTATCTCTCTTTATAGGTAGAAAATTACTACCTGTTTATATCCACTGCAGTTATTGATCTCTTGAGGTACTAAGCTTATTTCTGAGCCAGTTTTAGAAATGTGTGTTTTTTCCAGAAAATTAACCATTTTGTCTATGTTGTAAAATTTATTGCCTTAAGTTGTACACAGAATTTGCTTATTATTTTATCAGTCTTTTAGTTATGTACTCTTTGTATTCACAATCATGCTTATGTATTTTTTCTCCTTTTCTAATCACAATAATCACAAATTTGCCAATTTAATCATATTCGGAAAAATAGAAAATTTTAATTAACATATTATACAATTAGTTTTTGTTAATTAACCATGGCTTTATCTATAGCACAGGAGGCAAACGCAAGGCCCGTGGGAAGAATCCAGCCCTCCACCTTGTTTTATCCGGCCTGGCACCTTGTTTCTACCTGGTGGCAGCGCCGAGCTTCTTGCCCCTAGTTAAGGAGCAGTTACATAACATTTAACACTACATATATTCCTACAAGTATTCTCATGGGTCTATTTTAGTGTTTTGATATGTTTTTGGTTTTTCTCTTTTACAATATTGCTTACCTTTATCAATTTGGTCCTTTTTGGATCAACGCTCATCTTTATATATTGTTAATTTCTTACTACGTTACCTGAAGTTTAGATTTACTACAGTCTTTTTGTACAGAGAGATGTGATACTATCAGGTTTGACTTCAGTGAGTCAGTAGAGGTGAAAGTTCAACTGCTGCTGTTTGAAATGAACCAGTGTCACATCCTGAACAAAAATCTCATTGTTGCTTCTTATTGTCACTGTCTTGGACATTGCTGTTTCTCTTTAGTACGTTGCTCCCAATTTCTGATTTGCCTTTTTATAATCTTTCAGGTAAAGGGTCGGTTTCTTATTTTACACTGTAATGCTACTTTGTAAATAAATAAATTAATAGATTGATTGAAAGATAGATTTATTTGTATTTATATATGTGAAATTACATGTTTGAATGTTTATGTTTATGTATATGAGTGTATTTCCTTATAGTCACCTATTAAAATGTCTATATTCCAAATTCAATGACAAATTTTAAGGATCGAGGGGCTCAATATGTATAATACATTGAATATTTTTTCCTGTATTCTGGACAAATTGAGAGGTACATGAAGGGTATGAACACCAAAATATCAAATTTTAGATCTTGTGAATTATGCACTTTAGGTGCACAATTACTATGATAATGTCATTGAATTAAATAGGCTTCTCTACCTCTCTAAACACAGGCAGTACAAGAAAACACCTGTCTATTCTTCCCAAGAAACAGAATATCTAATGTGCTCTCTGTAGGCAGGCAGATATGAAGAGAGAATAAAGGGAAGGACCTAAATGACACATTCCTAGTTTCTGTTCACTACCTACCACTCAGAAAATTCATTCCCCCTATGGGGAAGGACAGATGAGAAGAGAAAAGGCAATATATTTCTCTCTGTCAAAATAGAAGGAGTTAAGAAGAAATACTTTTTCCTCTCCTTTCAATGGGTTATAGGTCAAAGCAGATGGGAACTAAAAGAGAGCTGATAAAACATGTAATCTGTTCATTCAAAGCAGGTGGTGGAATTACAAAAATCAGTTGAGAAGTTTTACCAACATACTACTCCAACTTCAGTGGTCTTGATTTTGAAATATACATATATATTTCTAGAAATATAAATATATATATATATATATATAAATGAGTCTAATAATCTAGGGCTAATAATGTCCCTATTTGGATTATTGAAATAATTATGAAAAGAGGAGAACTCTGAAAAATGTAGTGCTCTTTGGCAAAATGATAATAACTGACAAAAATAAAATAAAACAGAAAGATGAGAGAAGGCAGATAATGCTGAGGTCTCAGCCCAAGATTTGGAGAAGATGGTGGCACTTCAAAAATAATTTAATAGCCACTAAAAGCACCCAGTTTGAAACCAAACAAAATAAGCATTTGTCAAATCTTATACTTGATGAATTGTTATGTAAAAAGAATGAAATGAGAAGAATCAGAAACAGTGACAACACCAAAAAAATAAATAAAAGTGATACATTATATAGTTTCAAGGAGTACATTTTTAAACAGTTAAGAGCCAAAGAATCATCAAGGACGATTAGAATTAAAATCCCATGGCATTTTTAAAGGAGTTTATTGGTAATATTTGCTAGAACAAGTAATATATCAAAAGACTTTATGAAATTAAGAGCCTATGTATTAAAGAATTGGGCTATATTTTTCTACAACTATACAAATACACGATACACTCACCAGTAAAAGAGAATGTGTTTTATTTTTCTATTAGTGGTAATACATTTTGTTGAGTCATTTATAATTTTATTGTGATGAGACTTTACCTTTGCTGATGGCATGCATTTTGTAAGGCAATTCCATATGATTAAGATCAATCAGTAATATAGCTTGTCCTGAAATTGACTTTCTAATCACTTGGCTTGTATGTAGCCAAGAGAACCATCCCTTTTAATTTCTTCTTTTTTCTTCCTTCCTTCCTTCCTTCCTTCCTTCCTTCCTTCCATTCTTTCTACAATAGATAAAACAGTTGATATTTGAACATAAAGGGTATTAGTCCCCACAAAGTCACAAATACATGTACAACTTTTGGCTTTCTCAAAACTTAAGTTTTCCCTTGGTATCCATGGGGAATTCATTCCTAGACATCCTGCATGCAAAATTTGCAGATGCTCAAGTCCACGGTATAAAATGGAATAAATCAATGCATAGTTTTCCTTCCACATCTTTTGACTTTCAACCATAGATCAAAAAGAGTACAAGTATTTACTGAAAAAAAAAATTCTGTGTAAGTGGACTCATGCATTTAAAATATCATGCTGTTCAAGGGTGGACTGTTTTTACAAAAAAAGGATTTTTTCATGAATAATCTGATTAAGACTCTTTAGTTGTCCCTTCCAGGAATGATATGTGACAGTTGGTTTGACAGTGAGTTTTCACCAAGAAAATTTTAGGTGAAGTAAGCACGATTAAGACTAGTAAATTTTATAATACATAAAAACATGGTAATGGGATTTAACTAAAAGGCTCTTTTAGTACCTATGCACTGGCCCTGGCTGGTGTAGCTCAGTGGATTGAGCATGGGCCTGAGAACCAAAGGGTCACTGGTTTGATTCCCAGTCAGGGCACATGCCTGAGTTGCAAGCTGTGACCCCAGTGCTGGGCATGTGAGAGGCAACCACACATTGATGTTTCTCTCCCTCTCATTCTCCTTCCCTTCCCCTCTCTCTATAAATAAATAAATACAATCTTTAAAGCAGACAGAGCCTGAGAAATTTTTCCCTCTGGAGCTGCCCTTAACCAATGACTAACAGGCATGTGACAGTTATAAGAAAGACCCAACTCCTTTGCCTTAGATCAGTTCACCTAAGAGGTAAAACGTACATCCAGAGGTCCTCTATGGGATTAGGCCTATGTTATCCTCTGCGTGACTTAGCTGAAGGTCTCATCCTTACTTGCCTTCTCTATTTTCTGTTGTTTCCTACATTTTATTATGTGTTTCCCCTCAGAGAATTTCTTAAATATATCATTTGTAAAATTATTCTCAATTCAGTAGTCTGCTTCTGGGTAGAGAGGCCTAAGAAAATTCTTCATGAGGTTTCTGTACATCTGATGCACAGCATATAAAGCATCCTATTACGAGTTATCCGAAAGAATTCTCTATCTATTTGAAATATCCTTAAAGAATTAAAGAGTTAATCAGAATAATAATATTCATTTATTTAAAAATATTTATTAAGTACCTATATTTATGAGGCACTTCTTATGGAATTAAAAAAGCAAATGTCACGTTCCAAAGTAAGAAGCAAGGCTGTGGCATACTATGCAGCAGAAAGAAAGAAGGAGCTCCCGCCCTTTGCAACAGCATGGATGGAACTGGACAGTATTGTGCTAGGTGAAATAAGCCAGGCGATGAAAGACAAATACCATATGATCTCACCTATAAGTGGAACCTAATCAACAAAACAAACAAGCAAGCAAAATAGAACCAGAGACATTGAAATTAAGAACAAACTGACAGTAACCAAAGGGGAAGTGGGAGGGGATAATGGGGGGAAAAGGGAACAGGGTTTTCAGGAACAGTTAACTATAAAGGACTCATGGACAAAACCAAGGTTGGGGGGTGGGGTCAGAAGTGAGGTGGGGATGGCTGGAGTTGGGAGGAGTGTGAGGGTGAATGGAGATAACTGTACTTGAACAATAAAAAAAAGAACGAGAAGAAGCAAGACTGTGGAAGAGTGTTTTAAAGATTGAGTAAAAAGGGCTTTAATATTTTTAAATGTTTTTCCATATTCAAGCTCACTGTAAATTCTAAAAATATCTGGAGTGGGAGGTTTGAATAAGATTTACTGACAAAGCTAAGTTCTCTTCAAAGTTCCACTTTCCCTGAAAGAGAGGAGGAAAGTAAGTTTCAAGGAAACTCACTAGGTTTGATTAATGCCAGGTGAACAGTGCACTGACAATGGATGGCTATAGAGATATCTAAAGGGAGAGCAACGATATGACTAGCTGCTTTGACATGCAAGTGATAGAAAAGTAGCTTCTTTGGGTGGCCCACCCTTCCACAGCTTGTTGGGATAAAGCATCTGTTTTTACCAAGAACCAGATGTGTGCCGTGCCACAACAGCGTTAGCATGGTTTTGTCTTGGACAACATCCAAGAAAACTGCTTGGAAGGTGTAAGACCTCAGCAAAGGGTCATTAGAGATACCATTACAAACTTTCTAGTTGAGAAAGACAAAACAGCTGAAAGGCGAAGAGATATCTATTTGCTCCAATCAAGGCATCTGTAGATAACCAACTGCCCACCCCTGAGTGATGGGCATATGCAATTTTCCAAAGGAGAAAATCAGTGAAAATACTTTGTGGCTATGAAGCTGATTCTATATTAGCACAAGAATAAGTTCAGTTATACTTTTCCTTTTATGCCTTCATTTTCTCTTTGTACAACAACCTTGAAAAGATCTGAAGCTTTGATCATTACAGTATGAAAGGACAGACCACCCACTTTTTATGACTCCAGAAGGCATTATTCTCATTAATACAAAATATGAATGCTGTCTCAGGACCTATGTAATATAACAGTCTAGTTAGGACAAATATAAATATTGGCTGGGAAAAGAGAAAAGCAAACCAATCATCTTTCCCAATAGACCTGAGTGGGGAGTCTGGAAATCATTTATAATTTAAATGAAAACTAAAAATTTGACAAACACACTTGACTAAACGTTGAAATGACTGAACCATAAATGTGTTTTAAATGATCACTTTTAGTTACCTAATGCTACTATAAAATTCATGGATATTAGTAGGCAAATTCCGCGGTGACTCACAATGATCTTCCCTACTGGTGTTAATGCTCTTTTAAAATTCTTTCCCTTTGAGCATGAACTAGGTCTAGTGTTATGTGTTTATGAATGAAATATAACAAAAGTGATGTTCCATCACTACTGAGATGAGGTTCCCAAAAACTATGAGTGATGTTCTGCTGGCCTTCTTTCTCTGACCTCACGGACCGTCACTCTGATGAAGCCATCTACTACGCTAAGAGCTGTTGCATGAGGAGGCCCATGTAGCAAGAGAGTGAAGAAAGCTTATTGTCAACAGCTTGTAAGAAACTGAGGCCTTCCACTTAACAGCCTGGAGGGAAATAAATCCTGCCAACAATGCATAGAATCGGCTTGAAAATGCATCCACCCCCAGCCAAGTGTACAGATGCACCCGCAGCCCTGGCCAACACTGTGATCACAGCTTTGTGAAGGACCCAGGGCCTGAAGTCTCCACTAAGACATGTCTGCATACCTAATTCACAGAAATAGTGAGATAATAAATGACATTATTTTAAGCCAATAGATTCTGAAGCAACTTATTACAAAGCAATAGATAACTAAGCCTGAACGTTGCCTTGGGTTTTAACTACAGGGATGGGAGCAAAGCTAAAAATATTTGTCTTCTGCTTATAGCAAGTCTACAGGACCTGCTCTAGTCAGTGTAACTTTTACAAAATCTGAATAAAACAGCATATCTGATTTTCAGCAGCTTACAGTCTCACAAGGGAGATTTGCACCAAAGCAGGATGTCCCAAGGCATAAATAAATATGTATGTACTGTGAAATTCCAAAGCCCTATTTTTAGAATTAATAAAATTATAGTAGGCTGTAAGTGTTCTATATCATCTCTATCTCAGAAACCCTACTAACAATAATTGCCTTTATTTA
>PVJI01002378.1:128052-146679 GCA_004026765.1 Micronycteris hirsuta
GGGGGAGGGGACAATGGGGAGAGGGGTTTTCAGGAACCACTATGGAGGACACATGGAGAGAACCAAGGGAGAGGAGGGAGGCAGAGAAGGGAGATGGGGTTGGGGGGGTGGGGGAGGGGAGGGGAGAGGATGGAGACAACTGTAACTGAAAAACAATAAATTATTTAAAAAATAAAATAAAATAAATAAAAAAAGAAACAAGAGGTTCCAGTCAAGACGGTGGCATAAGGAAACACAGGACTTGAATCCTCCCACAATCAACAATTAAAATTTTCTCCAGTAAGAAACTTTAATAAATCTTTTTACTTTATATGGTCCCAAGTTCCATATTATCTCAGCATTCAGTTATTCAGCAATACCCTCCCCTTATAATTTCAGTCCATTTTGATTAAGAACAAAAATAAGTTTTTCTAATTTTCTATATAGCAAATTTTGTCTCTGTGTTTAGTTTCTGAAGCCTCTAGCTAATACTGATAGCTAATACTCTACAGTTAAATTCTTATACCCTAGATACTAGTTAAAATATTTTCTTATAAAGGCATGAATATTTTTAATTGAAATAAATTCTGTTTCAGGCTGGTACTCTTCACGTGGTACTGGAAATGGACAGTAATCTAATTTAGATAGGTGCTATGAACACTGAGGTATGCTCCCATATATTCTCCTGTTTTTAGGACAGAGGCATGCTAGGTACTCTCCCTAGATCGGGGGTGTCAAATTCATTTTCCCCAGGGGCCACATCAGCCTTGTGGTTGCCTTCAAAGGGCCAAATATAATTTTAGGACTATATGAATGTAACTCCTTAACAGTTAAGCGAGAGCTCAGCGCTGCCACTGGGTAGAAACAAGGTGCTAGTCTGGATGAAACAAGGTGGAGGGCCAGATTCCACCCACGGGCCTTGTGTTTGCCACCTGTGCCCTAGATGCTTAGGGTGTACCAGCTGAACCTGACAACTGGATGCCCTTTACTTAAGTGAGTCACCTGGCCTAAATTTGGGTCATACCTTCCCAGAGACAGTTTACACCAATTACTGGCCAATGTTGGGTTATAAAGATCTCAATTCCTTCCTTTGCCTAATCCTGGTTTCTTCAATACCCCATATATGTTGATCATTCCTAATAACTTCTGCACAGAGCCCTTTGTGCAGAAATTACATGTTGAGGACTATCAATAAATACCTGCCTTAGATTTTATTCCTAGGGAAACTAACCTGCAAATATTGGCAAGATAAAACAACAGACTTGAGAAGTAAGTTGATTGAATATGTTGAATTCTGTGTACTGTTAAACATCCAGTGTAAATTTTTAACTATGTAGCAGAAATAGAAAAAAAAAAAAGTTGAACACATAGAGGTTAGGGTGATCAATACACTGGATTTTAAAACACAGAAGTTACCCACTTTCTTCCTACTGAAAAACACTTTTTTTTTTTCAGTTTGCAGGGCAGCCAAATTAGTTTTCCTTGAGATTTTTTTCTGAAGTTCACTTTTTACTCCTCACTTGCTAATTAAACAGTCTAATAAATTAGGTGGTAAATAATTCACTCAAATATCAACACATTTCTATAATGTACAAAGGAGAATCTAAAACATGCTGCTGTGAACAACATAGAAAATTTCTCAGCTAACAGATATAAGGAGATGGACATCAGTGAAGTGACAGAATAATAATCCAGGCAGATCTGATGCATGAGTCTGTTTGGTGTGTGTAGCACCACAAATGAAAGCAGTATAGTGAAAAGTAGTAAAGGACGCGAGAGAATATGTGGAGATAAATTAAAGAATTTGATATGGGCTACAAATTATAGGGCCTTCAGATCATTCTTTGAATGTATTCTTTTATTTTAAAAACAGTAGGAAGAAGTTGGACATTCTTATGAAGCAGATAAAGTCATTCATTTATTATCAAAACTAATTGAACACCTACTGTGCCCTAGTTCATAAGTTTTAGGGATAGGGTAACAATGTTACCATATTACAACAATGATATTGCCAAAAACAGATTTCCTGCTTGTATCTACATTCTGATATTATAAGACATTGACAATATAGGAAGATAATAGAGAAAAGTAATAAAAGAGAAAAGAGAAAATAAATTAATAAATAACTAAATAATAGTGTAATAAAAGATCAGGTAATGTGAAAAAACTCATGGAAAAATTAATAAAATGGCATAAAAGAATAGAGAATGGTAAGTTCTGAGCTACAGATGATGAAGAAAACTTACAGCTTTGTAGACTTTCATGAATTCTGAAGGATTTGGAATGGGGGATCAAAGAAGACATTTCCACCACCAATCTGAATAGCACAGAAGAACAAAATATGAGAATGGTTGTATTTACTATAATCATATTTACACTTTAGAATAGTGTATTAGCTGTAAAAATTGTTGAATATATAGATTTGAAAGTCACAATCAAATAGATGACTTTTAAAACATTGAAAGGGGAACGCATTTTCAGGAAAAACCATAAAGGACACGTGGACAAAATCAAGGAGGGGTGCAAGCAAGGGAGGGAGTTGGGGATGCCTGGGGTGGGGGGGAGTGGGGAGGATAAATGTAGGCAACTGTAATTGAACAACAATAAAATAATTTTCAAAAAAGATAATATTTAGAGAGTAGAGAGTGTTAATGGAGACAACTGTATTCAAACAACAATGAAAAAAGATAAATAAATAAATGAGTGTTAAAAGAAATAAACTAATAAAAGTGAAAGCAAGGGAACCTCAACAATATCCTTTCAGTTGAGGAGAGTGAAAAAATAGAATTGGAATAGGTTGAGAAAATAAAGTGGGAAAAAATGCAAGCAAGTAAAGCAATTGCGACAGTCCCCTAGAAATGGAAAAACATGTGATACTATAGTTGTACAGACATGTAGGATCAAAGGACTTTCTCAATGGTTCTGTTACAGAGCAAAGGGCCAGGGACATCCAATGATGTTCCAACCCCACTCCAGGTCCATTATGCTCGTCGCCAATGGAAAGACATCTCTCAATGCCAGAGACTTGTGAAAAGGAAAAGAATTATTTATTTATTTAGTTATACAGGCTTAGAGTAATGACTTAAGGTCTCCTTTAAAATACTAAAGTTCTCTAGAATACCCATTCTCTAGAATACCCACAAACACACACAGTCCTTCCTTCCCCCCTTTGCCCAGTCCAGGGTACCGTAGGAGAAGAAGCAGAAGCGTGATTTAGGCAGATTCTCAGTTCTGGCACCATCTGAGGTGTCACCACTGTGATCTCCAGTTAATCCAAGAGCAGGTTAATCCAAAAGCATGGTAATCCAAAAGGATGTTAAATCAAAAGCATGTTGCTCCAAAACCATGTGGCACCTTCTCATCACCTACCAGCAAGAATCCTTCACCCCTTTTCTTCCAGGCAAAGTCTCTCCTGCTTCCTAGGCTGCGTGGCAAAGGAAGGCACACAAAGCCATGTGGTCCTGCCTCTGTCTCTCAGGCTGAGGGGTCCCCACTCCTCAGCCTCGTGGTCCAAGAGAGCCCTTCCTGCAGCGTCTCTCCTGCATTCTTCCGAACTGCTAAGAGAGAGCTTGGCATCGCTGCTACATCTTGCTTCCCAGCTTCCTAAGCTGAGTGGCAAAGGGAGCCCTAAAGCTGCGGGGTTCTCCCTTCTCACCAAAAGCCACGTGGTCCAAGAGAGAGATATGGCTGCTGTCTCTGGGTTTAAATCCCCCCGCTCCGACCTTCCTCTGCAGCCCCATTTCCAACTCCTCCTTCAATCGGCTACACCTGCCAGCACTTCATATTCCTCCAGTTTTTCTGGGCTGCCATGTTAGCTGTGGGCAGGGGTGGCCCCATGACCCAGAGCCAACCATCTCCAAGTTTTCACACAGGTGCTGTGTTTAGGGGGAGTTGCCTCTTGGCTACATCCTGGGTGGAAATCTCCTCCATCCCCCTGGCTCAAAGCAAGGCCACAGCTATTTAACATATCTATGGAACCAGTTAAAGGTTATAGATATGTTAAATGACCATGCCAGAGGCTAGCTGCAAAGCTGCTGCCATACCCAACAGCTCTGAATGGCCCTGCTCCAGGAGTCCCATCCCTCCCCCGGTTCAGACCCGTGGGGGTGAGAACATTCTATATACATATTTCTAATATTTCCTGGATACCTTGAGTTCTGGACCCCACTACAAATCCTTGTTTGGGCCCATTTCTTGGCTGCACCCTGTAACAGTTCCATATGCATTTTGTTGACTGGTGAAATGTGTCCATAATGATGCAGAATTTGGTGATATGGCAAAGAGGAGACATAATTTTAGAAGCAAAATTCCTAATTATGAAGGAAGAAGCAGGAGCCAAAGCAGAGATAGAGAAACAGGCAATGGACAGAGAGAGGGAAACTCCACTGTAACAGCAGAGATACTTCCAATGAAAAGTAAGACCTTCACCTCTCAATTCACGGGTACAAAAAAGTCACAAGGTTTCCTCAGTGTTCTCCTTATGTTTTCTTACCTCAATTATTCATTAGAAATAATTATCCCAGACCAAGAAAAGAAAATGACATCCTTGAATTCCCTTTTCCTCATCACCAAAATCCAACACAACCATCTAAACTATCTCTAAACTTCCTAAATTCATCCCTCCTCTCTCGTGAAATTCAACAATAAACATATCCTCAGGTGAGCATTAAAGAAATAATGCCGTAAGTTCTACTAATAATGTTTTACAAGCTTCAACATTATTTTATAGAGGAAATAGATGTGAGTGTGCTTTGTGATTTTAGGTTTCTAAACATGTACTATGTGCAAAATTAATATATTTTTGTAGACTAACTTATTTCACTCATAGTCTATGTTATACCTACTAAGTTTACATATACACAATACTAGAAGAAATGAAAAGTAAATAAATGTGGAATTATGTTATTATTTTATTGAGGCTATAAAAATTGTATTACAGAATATAAAAAGAAAGTTGGCATCTTTTCTTTCAAGAAATTGATAACAGAGTACATATAATGATGCTTTATAGTCACTCAGACAACATTCAGTTTGTATGAGTTCACAGCAAGTCACCATTTGATTGGTCCTTCCTCTGGCAGATGATGTTTCCTGGTGTGATGGTGTCTCCTATGGCCGCCTCTATCTCTTCCCACTTTCTTTTTGAAGATTATTCAAACAAAACAATTCTTTCTGCTCAGGTAATTTAAAATATATTTTCATATAGAGTCCTTATTTTTATAAAAGTTATAAAAAACTTTTATCCTTATATCACTCACACCCAAAATTAATTTTCCAGTGAAAAACCTTACTACTTTATTTCTTCATTCAGTACATTAAAATCCTGGTTTTATATTTGCATTTGAAATTTTATTCATTTAAATATAAAATATTTTTGTTAAAAGTAACTATTCTTTAATGAAGTAGATGTTATTAATGAGAAAACTAGAGAACACACACATTAAAACATCAAACATTACTTGATAATCATTGTTGTGTTTACTTAATAATTGGTAACTCTATCATATCCTGTTTTAAAATGTAATGTTATAATCAGAAATGCTGTGTTTCTAATCCAAGTCTGCTGATATTTTTAAAGGTTCTCAGGAGAATATGGAAAACATGATGAAAAGAAAGAATCTGTTGCAGAATAGACAACGTATAGAATTCCAGGAATGAATTGATTCTTAAAGATCATCACCACTATACATCACTACTTCTAATATATTTTTTGTAATTTTAAAAACTAAAAAAAATTTCTCTAATTTATGAAGGATTATTCTTGCATTTTGTACCACAAAATTAATTCTAAAAATATGTAATTTTTAAAAAATATTGATTGATTTGGGAGAGAGAGAAATATCAATGTGCTTTTCCATTTGTTTACACATTCATTGGTTGATTCTTACATGTGTCTTGACTGGGGATTGAACTCTCAACCTAGGCATATCAGGACAAAGCTCCAACCAACTGAGCTACCTGGCCATGGCAATAAATATATAATTTTTAAGTAAAGTATTTCTGTTATTAATTAGTTTTGTTTAAGAGAAATGCTTATGAAAACCTTAACTGCTCATTTCAAAAAAATACAAATCACAAAGTTAAAACAATTTGGATTTATATTAATAATTTAATTGTTAGACATATAAGTTCTGAAAAAATTGTACACTTAATATGTAAATTATGATATCCAAATTCATTGGTAGTGAAATAATAGGCTTAGATTATAATATTGCGCAATATAGGTTAACATATTATTTTTTAGCAAAAATGTCCACATTCTAAACAAAATTGTGTTTAGTATGTTAGGAGGTGTTTTAAACATATTAAGGCTTTAATTTTCAGTAGTTTAATTGTATGGGCACTTTATTTTTCAACCAGAGAAAAATTTGTTTTTATATTTAGAGAGAGAATTCCCTGAGGACGAAGAAAAATTGTCTCCTGTCTCATATTTTGTATAAATATGTGACAGGTACTCTCCACGTCACTGGAAATATAACTGTAATCAACTCTACCCTATTTTTTCTTGTCCTCAACTATACTGTGAAGTATTAATATTTCCTTTACTACAGATCATAAAACTGAGAATAATAGAAGTAATAGGTTGAGAAGTCACTATTTCATCCCAGGCCAGGCCTCTCTGAAGCAATGGATAATTTGAGAACAGCAGTTCACTACATCTATCAATGAAAAAAAAGATTTAAAAAAAAGTAACTTGCGAACTTAGTTCCATACTACTATCTGTTTAGGCTAGAGCTAGGTAATAAAAATTGTATTATACAAGTTTTACATTTAGTCATTCATTACTTTGTGATAAACATTGATTAGCTTAGATCTCATGTAAATAAGAGTTTCTTTTTCATTAACAATGAATCTGGTTTTAAACATTTTCTCTCAGTATGAAGGGGATTAAATTGTTCAAATTAAAATCAGTAAGAACACGATTTAAGAGATGCTGTTCTAGAGAATTACAAAGGGAGGAACTATCATAAAGGTATTTGCTTGTGACTGATAAACCTGTTAATATTACAGAAATGACATTTATATAATTTAAAGCATATATGACTAAAACATGTAGTCATACTTGTAATCCAAGAACATGCTGTTTTATACTTCTAATAACTTTCATTATGTTATGATATATATTATATATTTTATTTAATAATGTTTTGATGTTTTTCTCTTGCATATGTGATAATTAAGGAAAGTAATGTAGTAAATAATGCTCAATGATCAGCTCCATTTTCTGTATCAAGTTCTCTCCATTGTTACCTATTTTTTCTTGTTGAGGCAACCTTTTCTCTTAGGAAATTTCACTTCTTTCTCTAGAGGTTACCTTCTTACATCATATAGATGAGGCTAAACCATTATCTAACTTTTAAAAATGTTCTTGTAACACAATATTGCCAAAGTTCACTAAGCAACTACCCAAAAACCTATTATTGGTTTAAAAATGCTGTCTTTAAATCAGATATCAGCAGAATTTTATCTAGTATGTATCAGAGAAGCAGTGTCTACTACTAAATATTTCATTATAAAACTCATTTTCCCCTCAGACATCTTCTTGTTGACAGTCGTATTTGGGCAATTGGTAGGATTATTCTCCCAGTCACCCCAATTGATCTACAATTCACTTTTTCTTATTTTCTACATCAGCTAAAACATTTCCTACATTCATTGTTTACTTTCTTTCCCCTCAGTCATTGCTTATCCTTAAACAATTCCTGCAGGATCCCTCCCTGTGGACTTAGAAACTTGTTAAGTCTTCTCTGTCTTAAAATTTTTGCTACCTATATTCTATTATGTTCTATCATATATATGTTGACTTCTATTTACCTATTGTTATTATTACTTTTTGTCCAGAAGAAATGTAGAGAGATCACATGCCTGTCAAATGACAAGGTTCATGAGACTTGTTTGTTTGTTTGTTTGTTTGTTTGTTTTTGGTTTCATTCACTGTGCACTTAGGGAAAGTGGAAGTCCGTCTCAGAAATACTCATGGAAAGCAATGTATTATGCAGTGCAATCCAAATATCATCATCGCCTTTCCCTACTAGATAGAGTTTAGACAGCAAAACACAGACCAGGTGAAGTTGCAATCCTGAGCAAACCTTGCAATCCAGACATTTCCTTCCTCTAAGCTTTCTATAGGACTTTAACATTAAACTGTACCTTTTCTAAGATGCAAGGTGGTATCACCAAACACTTCATGTTTCCAGCCATATTAGTTTACAGGAACTGCATTCTCTGCAAATGTGTAGAAGTAGTATTGGGAGTCAAGACTAAAAAACACATTGGACAGATGTTTACTTAATAAGGTAACAGTGAGAAAGAGGAGAAAGATAGCTTCCAAATTTTCTGTTTGGTACAACCACTATTTCACAGAATCAGGGACAAATGATATGAAAAAAAACAAAAAACAAAAAACAAAAAACATGGTCCCATATTCCTTCAGTCATGCAGGGTGTTTCTTGAGGTGATAAAAAGTTCTGTCACTGATAGTTTTCATAAAGGTAATTTATATTTCATTAATACCAATCTCAGTTTTTGGCATTTGTTTTCTTTTGGTCTTAGATATATATTTTTAGTGAGTTTTCATGTGCTTTCTGCTTTGGAAATAGTTTAAAGGGAAAAAAAGGAAGAAATTAACTTTATTTTAATCCAGAGGTTACCTCCACTTTTGGGGAAGGCGGTGGGTAAATATTGAATGGGTTTACTATATTTTCCTTTTCTTTTGAAGATTCAATTAAGTAATTGATTTATTCATACTGGCATATGTTGTTTCCCCTTTTAAAACTTTAAGGACACCAAAGGAAGAATATGTTTTCAAACTTTAGTTTAATAATAAGAGAGAAACAGAAAAAGAAAAAAAGCAGATGAATTTATACAAGAACATGTACAGCATCCAGCCAAGCTTGCTTTCTTTTGTATATTTAAACATCAGTTTAACATTACTTTTATTTTTTTTTTAGATGAATGCTGCCATAGATTGCCAATAAGACATTTTTGGAGCACTTTAAAAGCATAGTAGGAAAATATGCTCATATTGGCAGAGATTTTTTTTTACATCATAGTTATTCCTTTTGTGATCATATGCATTACAATAAAAATGTATACTTCAAAAATGATTTGGGCTTTTATGTAAATATGATCACAATTGTTTTTCTTTATATCATGAAAAGAAAAAATTGTTTTACAATAATAGCTTAGAAAGTCTAGAAATAATTATTTTAATGTACATCATTTTAGCTTTATTATTAGTATATTGAATCATATCCATATATTTAAAATGATCTATTATAAAAGTAATAACAAGTGTGCTTATCTTTTGAATGTCTAATACATAAATAAAAATAAAACAGAAACAAGAAAACATATCCGGATGGCTTGCTAGAGTAATTCTGATGAGATACATGATAAGCAGTATGCCTTTAATGGAAAGAGTAATGAATCACATCTCAGAGAGACAGAAGTTAAAACCACAATGAGATATCACTTCACACTGGTCAGAATGTCCATCATAAACAAAGCAACAAACAATAAGTGTTGGAGAGGTTGTGGCAAAAAGGGAACCCTAGGGCACTGTTGGTGGGATTGCAGACTGGCAAAACCACTACAAAAAACAGTATGGAATTTCCTCAGAAAATTAAAAATGGAATTGCCTTATGATCCAGTGATTCCACTGCTAGGACTTTAAGAACCCTAAAACACCAATCCAAAAGAACCCATGCACCCAAGTGTTCATAGCAGCACAATTTACAATAGTCAAGTGCTGGAAGCAACTTAAGTGCCCATCAATAAATGAGTGGATCAAAACACTGAGGTATGTTTATACAATGGAATACTACACAGCAGAGAGAAAGAAGGAGCTCATACCCTTCATGACAGCACAGATAGGACTGGAGAGTGTTATACTAATTGAAATAAGCTAGACAGTGGAAGACAAATGCCATATGCTCTCTCCTTTAAGTGGAACCTAATCAACAGAACAAGCAAGCAAAATATAACCAGAGACATTGAAATAAAGGACAAACCAACAGTAACCAGGGAGGAGGAGGGAGGCAAATAATGGAGAAAGTGAAATAAAGGAAAATATACAGGGAACCACCAGTGAAGGGAAGGAAACCGGGACTCAATTCAATGACTTGGAGCAGAAGGAAGAAGTAAACATTCAACCAGAACAGAATGAAGAAACAAGAATTCAAAAAAAATTAGGAGAGGCTTAGGAACCTCCAGGACAACTTTAAACTTTCCAACATCCAAATTATAGGGGTGCCAGAAGGAGAAGAGGAAGAGCAAGAAATCGAAAACTTATTTGAACAGATAATAAAGGAGAACTTCCCCAATCTGGCAAAGGATATAGGCTTCCAGGAAGTCCAGGAAGCCCAGAGAGTCCCAAAGAAGTTGGACTCAAAGAGAAACATACCAAGGCACATCATCATTAAGTTACCCAAGATTAAATATAAAGAGAGAGAACCCTAAAAGAAGCAAGAGGAAAGGAGAAAGTTACCTACAAAGGAGTTCCCATAAGGCTATCAGCTGATTTCTCCAAAGAAACCTTGCAGGCAAGAAGGGGCTGGAAAGAAGTATTTGAAGTCATGAAAAGCAAGGACCTACATCCAAGATTACTCTATCCAGCAAAGCATTTAGAATGGAAGGGCAGATAATATGCCTCCCAGATAAGGTCAAGTTAAAGGAGTTCATCATCATCAAGCTGTTATTATATGAAGGGTTAAAGGGACTTATCTAAGAAAAAGAAGATCAAAAATACGAATGGTAAAATGACAACAAATTTACATCTATCAACAAATGAACCTAAAAGAAAAGAAAAACAAAAACAAAAACTAAGCAAACAATCAGAATAGGAACAGAATCGGAGAAATGGACATCACATGGAGGGATTTCAGTGGGGAGGGGGAAGAGAGGAATATGAGGGAAAAGGTACAGGGAAGAAGAAGCATAATTAGTAGGCATAAAATAGAGAGAGATAAAAAATGGAATAGGAAACAGAGGACTCAAAGAACTTATATGTACAACCCATGGACATGAACTAAGGGGGGGTGCTCGAGGGTTGAGGGGGCATAGCCGGAGGGGATAAAGGAGGAAAGTCGGGAAAATTGTAATAGCATAATCAATAAAAATACTCTAAAATAATCTTATTGTAATTAAAACTTAATAAAAAGTAAAAATATTATAATTAAATCTAGTGATCTTTATGAATAAAACTAAATAATTTACATTATAACATATTTATTTGAGAAAATGTATTTTGTTTTTAAACTGAAAAAAGTTGTTTATAATTCAATTATGCAACAATGTTAAGATGTTCATCATAGTTTTGATTTAAAAATATTATATAATGTTTAAACACAAAAGAAACAGAAGGCATCTTAACCATTGTAGTAACTTTACATGCCAAATTAATCTGCTCAATTTTATTAGAATAAAGGAAAACTCTGAAGCTAAGCAAATAGACATGAAGATAGAAATATAAAGATTAGTATAGAAGGAAGCAAGAGAATTGTTGACCCAAAATTGAAATAAATAATAAAGATAAATCTTAAGTACTCAGATTATTTGAATTCTTTCCTGAAATAGAGGGAGTTTGGTACTTTACAACTAAAAAATGTCAACCTATGAAATAACACACACTCTTCAAATTCTTCACCAAAGGAAGAAAGTTAAAATATCATTTCAAAGAAATCACAGATTGTACTCTTTGCGGTGTGAGGGGACGCGCTCCTCTGCTATACATTTTGGGAAATGGCCACTCACATCTGCTTTGGAACCACATAGTTGACTCACAGTCCCAGCTGCTGCTGCTCCTCTCCATCCACCATCATGTATGTGCCAAAGCCGTTCTTCTCCAGGGCTCCTCTCAGCTAAATGCTGAGCAGGGCAGGATATGGGTACTGAACCATTCCTATGGAAAATAGGACTCCTCTGACAAGTGACTCTGACAATGGACTCACCATTTCCCTGGCCAAACTTCTGAGAACTGCCGTCATCTGAGACCTCACGCAATCCTCCTTCCTTCCCATTCTTCATATGCTAGGTATGCAGTATGGTCTGAAATTTCTCCTGCTGCTTTTGCTCCAATCTTCATAATCACTTTTCTAGTAAACCTTTTACATAGCTGATCTGATTTGGGCATCTGCATCTTGGGAAAGCATAACTAATACACTTTGTATGAATTACATAGAGGAATAAGTACTGGAGGCCAAGATAGAAGAAATTTATAGTAGTATATGAATCACAGGATATTTTTTATTGTTAAAGTTTGTAGATCGTATTATCAGAAAAGAGCTGATATTTTCCAAGGTCTTTAGAAATCAACTTCAAAGGTAGAAATAACAAGAATATAGCATGCTTTTTAATTTTTTATTTAATGTTATTATAATTCACTTTAGTTAGAAATTTCGTTTAACATGGTACAGTACTATTCATATAGGGATATATGTCTTCGGGTAATGTAAAGCTTCAGAGCTATTTCTTTTCTATTAAAAAATTTTCTGGCAGCTATAAATCCTAGTTTTTGAAAGAAGTCAGTGAAAATAGAATAAACTACATTGTTGAACGAATTTATAAGATGAGACCCTTTAGATGTATAATGAACACTTATGCTCTACAAGTAGATTCTTTGCTTATTCTCATCATATAAAACAATAAATTAAACCAATCTCTATGGAAATCTTAGCTCATTTTATGTCATTGCATCTTTATTATTTTGATAGTTTTATTAGACTAACACACAAACATAAAAATATTTATAGGTCCCCTAGACCAGACTATAAAAACAAAGCTAAATTGGACTAAAATACTTACATGTAAACTGGGGTGATATCAAATATTTTAAGAAGTTTGGAATTCATCATAAGAAACACAAATCTCAGTCTAAAACAGTTTTTTATATGATGTTCACTTATTATAACTCAGTTACTATGAAATTATTTTCACTGACAAACACAAGTAGCTTTCTGTGTTAGGAAACAAGACAAACCAAGAGCCAGTTAAAAGTTACCCCTTCATCACTGTATACAAATTATTGTTTCTCCTGTATAGTCCTTGATTTGAATTATTATAAGGCAAACATTAGAAAACATTGCTATCAGTTGAAAAGGTGTATCACTTAGATCAATGAGAAGTCAGTGCTAAATAACCAAGTTTTATCACCAGAAGTATACTGTACTGGGTTGAATAATGAAGCACCCCCCAAAAAAAATTACGTTCACCTGAAATAAAATTCACCAGAATAAAATTATTTGAAAATACAGTCTTTGCAGATGTAATTAGTTATGATGGGTCGTACGGAATTACCGTAAGACCTCATGCCAGTGTCTGGTGCTTTATAAGAAATGGAAGAGACAGATTCAGACACTGGCACACAGGGAAAAAAGACATTTGTCAAAGAGTCAGAGACTGAACTGATGCAGCTATAAGCCCGGGGTTATTGGGCAACAAACAGGAGCTAGGAGGAGGCAAAATAGAATTCTTCCCCAGAGCCTTCAAAAGAATAATCGCCCTGCAGATATCCTGACTTCAGGCTGTGAAAGGATATATATCTGTTGTCTTAGGCCACTCATGTTGTGGCATTAGGAAACTAATATAGATAGATACCTTACTACTATAAACAATTATTTTAGTCATAAATGTTTTGCCCATAGATTGCTCATAGATTATTTTACCTTATTTACAAGTGAATGAGGTGATTTAAAAATATGGGACATTCTGCCCTGGCCGATGCAGCTCAGTGGATTGAGCATGGGCTGGGAACCAAAGGGTCGCCAGTTCGATTCTCAGTCAGGGTACATGCCTGGGTTGCAGGCCAGGTCCCCAGTGGGTGCCATGTGAGAGGCAACCACACATTGATGTTTCTCTCCCTCTCTTTCTCCCTCCCTCCCCTTCTGTCTAAAAATAAATAAATAATCTTTAGAAAAAAATATATATGGGACATTCTTATAATCTACCACCAATACATAAAAAAGAAACTTTTCTGATTTAATACATACATGTAAAACTTCTCTGTAACCTGTCATCAACACTCAAAGTAAAAATTTTACTTATGGTGAAAACCAGAATTATCTATGCATTAAATACATATGCACATACACATATACATTAATATCTCATCAAATGTAACTGAAACAACAAAAAGGATTAACTATATCATTCCCTGGCTGGTATAGCTCAGTGAATTGAGCGTGGGCTGGGAACCAGAGGGTCCTGGTTCGATTCCCAGTCAGGGCACATGCCTGGGTTGTGGGCCAGGTCCCCAGTGAGGGCCATGTGAGAGGCAACCATACACTGCTGTTTCTCTCCCTCTCTTTCTCCCTCCCTTCCTCTCTCTCTAAAAATAAATAAATAAAATCTTAAAAAAAAAACTATATCAACACACAGGACATAGTATAAGCAGCCTTCTCTATTCAAGTAGTAGAAAGTGTATAACTATCTTTTTAAAAATAAAATTAAAATATAACCAGAGACATGGAAATAAGGAACAAACTGACAGTAACCTGAGGGGAGGGGGAAGGGGGAAAATGGGGCAAAGGGGAAGGGTCATCAAGGAACATGTATACCAGACCCACGGACAAGGACAACAGGGTTGGAGGAGAAGGATTGAGTGTGGGAGGTGGGTGTGGGTAGGGAGGGTCAGAGTAAAGGCGGGGGATGGGGACAACTGTAATTGAACAACAATAAAAAAGAAATAAAGAAATAAAAAGCCCTGGCTGGTGTGGCTCAGTGCATTGAGCACCAGACTGAGAACCAAAGGGTCTCCAGTTCAATTCCCAGTCAGGGCACATGCCTGGGTTGCAGGCCAGATCCTCAGTGTGGGGGTGTGCTAGAGGCAACCACACATTGATGGTTATCTCCCTCTCTTTCTTCCTCCCTTCCCTTCTATCTAAAAATAAATAATTTTTTAAAAGAAAGAAAAAATAAAAATTAATAGACCCTTTTTTATGGATATTTTAGGTTTGCAGAAAAATTGCATGAGCATGGTATACTTGTTAGAACTGATGAAACAGCATTGATACATCATTATTAACTCAAACCCATAGTTTACATTAGAATTCTCTTTCCATTATACAGTTCTATGGGTCATGCATCCACCATAACGGTATCAAATAGAATGACTTTCCATGACCTAAAAATCTCCTGTGCTCTATCCATTCATACCTTCCTCTCTTAAACAAACCTCTTGAAACCACTTATATTTTCATTTTCTCTATAATTTTGACACTTCTTGAATGTAATATACTTAGAATCATATAATGCATTGCCTTTCAAACTGGCATTTTTACTAAGTCATATGCATTTAAAGTTCTTTCGTATCTTTTTATGGCTTGAGACGCATTTCTTATTGTTATTATCGCTGAATAACATTCCCTTTTATGGACGTACAAAAGTTGATTTATCAACTCACCTACTGAAGAATATTTGCTTGCTTTCAAATTATAGCAATTATGAATAAAGCTGCTATAAACATCTTTTGTGTGTATGTAGAGATAAGTTGTCACCCCATTTGTGTAAATACCTAGGAGCACAGTTGCTGGATTGCATGGTAAGCCTACTAAGTTCAGCTTTGTAAGTAACTTCCAAAATGCCTTCCAAAGTGGCTGTATTATTTGCTTTCACAGAAATAATGAATGAAAATTTCAGCTCCTCCACACCCTGGTCAGAAGATGGTGTTGTCAGTATTTGTGGTTTCACCCATTCTAATAGGTGGATAGTGGTACCGCACTGTTGTTTTCATTGTAATTCCCTAGTAAGACATGATATTGAATATTTTTTTTCATAGCTGTTTGGAATCTGCAATCTTCTTTGGTGAATTTTCTGTTCATGTCTTTTTGTCCATTTTTTAATCAGGTTGTTTTCTCATTGTTGAGTCGAAAAAATGCATGACGGGCCTCATTCCGGGACTGCTGTAAAAATGAACAAAGGCTGAAAACTAACCGCTGTTGTCTGCTAACAGGCTTTTGTGAGGCTTTGCTGGCAGGAGCAGCAAGCAATCAAAGAAAAGAAAGTTGCTTTTTTTCCTCTTATCTTCTAATTGCCCTTTAAAGCCCTCTTTTGGCAGAGTTCAACAGGAAGGTAGCTGATAATACGACAGATAGTGGCCCTTTCACTGTCAAACACAAGTGAAGTAAACTCAAGAAATGTGCAAAAGGTGTTAAGGATATGTTAACCTGTAAACTTCGTATTACTTTACACAATACTTTATAATGATGTGCAGTGCAAGAAAAGGGACTGTCAAATAAAAAATAGAACAATTTAATTTTCATGAAAATGTTTTCACCTTAAAATGAAATTGCTTCTTATCCAAGGAGAATCATGTTTCAGTAAGTTTTCTGAACAATTACTATGTTAGCAAGTGTTTTAAAAAAGATTCTTTAGTAATTTCACAGTATGACCTAATGTTATATGTAATGGGTAAATTTTAATGTGGCTGAACTGCACATGGAATCACCTATATTATAAAAAGTTTCTGTTTTGAAGTTGTATTTTTTTTTCAGTGCTTATGAAAGGCAAATTCTTCTATTTGGATACACCTAGAGACGTTTAGCTATTTACAAGTGCTCTGTGCTCTCCAACATTCAAAACCTATTTGTTTCAAAGCTTAACTATTAAAAATACGTGTGTAACATTTATATTCCCATAGGCTCTATAATTTTATTAAAGGTTACAATTAAATTTTTGTCAAAAATATTATACAACTGTTAGACACAGCATTTATAAAGTTTACACAAACATTCCCTATTTACCTTTACATGTCCAAGTACAGAGTGGCTTAAAATTGTTCAAACATATTTTGTTTTATCTTAAAAAGCTGGGTGCATTTCAAAAATATTGTTTGCTGTTAAGATTTATCTGATAATTGCAGAATTCAGGAAAATGCTGCAGAATGGCACCATAGTTTTTGTTGCTGCAAAAAAGACCTGCATAAATCAACATACAAGGGATTTGTGTGTGTGTGTTTTCTTTTATTCCTAGTCTGTTAAGTGTTTTACTCAGGGATGAAGATGGTGTTTCATCATATTTTTAAAATGTATCATATATTAAAATGATCTCTAATTTATATTGTTGTAATAAATATCATGTAGTGGTAAAACACTTGGTGAAACTATTAACAAACCATGAGCCATGCACCATGTGGCTCATAGGCCACAGTGGTGAGTGCTCCCGGATGAGAGAGTGCATGAACTCACTGGTGAGCACTCCACCTGGTCAGAGAGAGAGAGAGAGAGAGAGAGAGAGAGAGAGAGACTCCCTAATGGAGGTCGTGGGCCATGCGACTCTTAAGGCCCCACATGACTGCTAAGGCCATGTGGCCCATGGAGAGGACAGGCTTGTGCACTGTCCAAGTGCAGGTCCCAGGCAATGACTGATGAGCAAAACGGAAGACAGTTTCTTCATTCCCCTGGGTTTATATTAGTTTTAGATATGGGAAGAATAAATTGCTTTCTTAGAATGGCTAAGTAACATCCTAAACTTTCTTGTGTTTCAGGTGGGTCCACCTCCCAACCAATCCCTTCTTTTCCCCAGGCTAGACTGACAGGCCTCTTTGGTCCAACACCTCCTGCTGCTGCCATTCTGGCTTCTATTGCTTATGTGCCTGCCTTCCCTTATACCGCCTCCAATATAGTACAGAAGGGGGGAGGAGAGCTTTCTCCCTCTAATATCTTGCTAACCTTGAGTGTACCCAGTGTAAGAACCTACCCCTGCTGTCACTGTGGCTGATGGGGGAACCTCCCCTGGAGCTCTATCAACTCTGTGCCTCCCATGTCCTTGTTCCCACATGCAGTGAGTTGCTCACCTTTGGGGCCCACCAGCACAGAAAGTAACTCAGGAAACCTCACATGGCCTTTCAGGCAGTGCCTAGGGTTATCCGAGGGGTGGGTCATCTGTGACTTGGAGCAGGACTTCCACACCAGGAGCAAAGCATCTGCAAGGCACAATCTTAGTTTCTTAGGCAATGTGACCTTACATGAAAGAGAAACTCAGGGTCCTCACCATGGCCACAGGTGGTTCTCAAAATCATTGACTGTCTGCATGCCACAGACTAAGTGCTTGAACCTCCAGCCTCTTTCCCCAAGAGATGTTGCTCAGTGTACAAGTAGCTGCCGGGTCCTAATCTCATAGCCAGCTCCATTTCCTCCATTGGCCCCTCCCATTCCCCCCTCAGCCTGCTCCCTGCCATCAGACAGGCTGACAATCAGTATCAAAACTATCACATGGAAAATTGAATAAAAGAAAAGATGACACGGGGTAGATCGGACCTGCCGATACCCGTGGGTGACCGTGACCCAATGCGTGTATGAATTTCATACCGAGACACGCGGGGAAAGAGAGACCGGGACCACGTGGCTGATTCCTCCCATCTCAGGAAAAAGCCTCGTGGCTTGCCCAGCTAGGGTTTTTATCAGGGGCCAATTTACATTGGATTGAATATTCATGGGATTATGCAAAACAGTTAGGATTACTCATAGCAAGGCATTGGATGTAAATTCAGATCCGGTGGCAGACAGGACCAGGTTAAAGTAATATGCAGGGGTCAGCAAGCCAGAACTTTTTAAGATACATCTTTGCCAAATTCCTATTAGAGAGTTCCCATTCCACAGACATGATCCACACTTGCTCACACAGGAATCACACGGAGCTGTGCTCAAAACG